>ML808416.1:39562-58113 GCA_009831015.1 Picea engelmannii
CCCCCTCCCACTCTCTCTCCACTTTCTCTCTCATACATATACCCCTACCAATTATCTCTCCCCATTCCTCTCACACACTCTCTACTCCCTCTCTTTGTATCCCTCTCCCACCCTCTCACACAATCAAACACTCCTTGTCTATCCCCCCTCTATTTATTTCTCTTCCCCCCCTCTCACATTCACAGATTTTCTCTCTACCCCCCTCCTCCTTCTATCTCTCCCCCTCCCTACCACTATATCTCCTCTCTTTCTCTCCTACACCTACTACCTCTTTCTCTCTCTACTTGTTGTTAGTCTCACTCTCACTATCTATTTTCCCCTCTTTCTCTCTCCCTCCTTTCCTCCTTCTCTTTTCCCCTAGTTCCACCTCCCTCTCTCTCTGTCCATCTAAAGGTGAGGTAGGTTTGATAACAAATAAAGGATATGTCCAACAGAGAAATGTAGCCTTACTTGTAAGGTGAGTGTTAAGTTTTTCTTCTTCTTTCAATGGAGTACTTATATAAACATGACCATGACCTAGAACATGAACTAGACCTAGACCATTGTTAATGTTTAAGATATTATTAGAGTTCCTGGCATTTCAATGGATAACAATAGCATAAGATAGGATCACTGAGAAATACACAATCACAAGAGACACATCATTTATCCTGGGAAACCCTCATGGGGGAGAAAACCCAACAAAACTTCCTTATTATTGATATCCAATACAATGCCAAGAGATAACTCAAACAAATACAAAAATTCCTCTCCCAAGGATGCGCCTCTCTCTCTCTCTCTCTTCTTCAAATGCAACTCCAAAAATTGTCTCTCAATGAACAAGTGAGTGTGTATCTAACTGAGGCGCTAGCCTCCTTTTTTATACAACACTGGCACGTGTGGAGGTGTCTTTTCACTGGCAGGGCCGACTTCTTCTTCTAGGTGGTTATAACCACCTTTAATATATTTTGGGGCCTCTTTAATATATTCTGGGGTCGACTTCTTCTTCTGCCTATTACAATTATATTTTGACCAATCCACAAAAGGGGATTTGGTCCTTTACAATAGCTGACATGATCAATCCACAACGAGGATTGATCCAATGAATAATATATCAATAATAATTAGAATACACTTTGCAGTTGCATTATTTCAACACTCCCCCTTAACAAGAAGGGTATTCTATAACAAAATCAAGCAAGAGAGAGGAAAACATCATCAACACCATCAGGTGGGTGAGAGGACAACATCATCAATATCATCTTGGAACACTGACTGGTGTATCTATAAATCAT
Source organism: Picea engelmannii (assembly GCA_009831015.1). Classification (NCBI taxonomy): domain Eukaryota; kingdom Viridiplantae; phylum Streptophyta; class Pinopsida; order Pinales; family Pinaceae; genus Picea; species Picea engelmannii. Next base: position 40,837 of record ML808416.1, read on the forward strand.
CAGAATTTTTCTCATCGACAACATCATCATTCTCAAAGGAATGCAATTATCATCTTCATCAATATAGATTAGTATAAAACTAATACATCATCATCACAACACAAGCCTGACTCATCATCACAATACTGGACTGGATTTACGTCACAACTATCAAGCTGGAAGTACAATACTCATCTTGCTTTATGTCACAACAATCAAGCTGGAAGCAAGATACTAGATTGGATTTACATCACAACTCTCAAGCTGGAAGCACAATACTAGTCTCATCTCATTGTCTTTCTTTACATCACAACAATCAAGCTAGAAGAAAGATAATAGACTGGATTTACGCCACATCTATCAAGATGGAAGCACAGTACTAGTCTCATCTCATCATCTTGCTTTATGTCACAACAATCAAGCTGGAAGAAAGATACTAGACTGGATTTGCGTCATAGCTCTCAAGTTGGAATCACAGTACTAGTCTCATCTCATCGTCTTGCTTTATGTCACAACAATCAAGCTGGAATCAAGATACTAGACTGGATTTACGTCACATATCTCAAGGTGGAAGCACAGTACTAGTCTCATCTCATCGTCTTGCTTTACGTCATAGCAATCAAGCTGGAAGCAAGATACTAGACTGGCTTTACGTCAAAACTCTCAAGTTGGAAGAACAATACTAGTCTCATCTCATCACAACACTACTCCCCCTTTCGAGGAAGGTCCTTTCGGACTATACCAAGATTATCTCGAAAGTGCTCAAACTTTACACGAGATAGAGGCTTGGTCAACACATCGACAACCTGTTCATCCGTGCTAACGTAATGGAGCTTTATGTCTCCTCTCTGCACCATGTCACGGATGTAATGATATCAGATCTCTATGTTCTTCGACCTGTCATGTAATACAATATTCTCTATCATCTTTATGCATCTCTAGTTGTCACATAGGATCGTGGTTGCTTCCATCTCTAGGTTAAATAGACCGGTCAACAACTTATGAATCCATATAGCTTCGCAGCTAGCAGAACATGCATCAATGTATTCTGCTTACACTGTACTAAGATAAATTTTGGGTTGCTTCCTACTCTACCATGAGATCATGGATGATCCCAAACTAAAACAACATCCTAAAGTGCTCTTCCTATCAGAAACACTTCCATCCCAATCTGAATTAGTGTACCCACTCAATGTGAAATCATGATCTCCATCATAATTGAGACCACAATCTAATGTACCCTTAAGGTACTTCATCACATGTTTTTCATCCACTAAGTGAACATGTATGGGTTCTACCAGAAACTGACTTAAGGTGTTCAAGACAAAACAAATATCTAGTCTGGTGTTTGTTAGGTACATCAACAATCCAATGATCTGTTTATACAGTGTGGCATCAATCAATTCTTATGAAGTGTCGACCAACATATTCAACTTCGTTTCCATGGGTGTATTCATGGACTTGCACTCTAACATATCGAATCTCTTCAAGATTTCGACTGCATACTTCCCTTGGTTAAGGAAGATCCTCTCTGGACTCTGCCATACCTCAAGACCTAAGAAATAATGCATTAGGCCAAGGTATTTCATCTCAAATTCTGAAGTGAGTCTCTTCTTACATTCAATGATGAGATATTCTTCTCCAGTTAAGAATAAGTCATCCACATACAACAATAATATCACTGGCTCATCATTCATAACTTTGAAGTAGAGGTTAGAATATGCTTTACTCTTGGTAAAACCCAAGCTCGTCAGGAAACTGTCTATCCAGCCATACCAAGATCTAGGAGCTTGCTTCAATCGTACAGAGACTTCTTCAGCTTGCAGAAATGAGACTTCTTGTCTTCAACTTCAAATCCTTGAGGTTTCTCTATATACACTTCTTCTTCGATGACACCATTTAGGAAAGCTGTCTTTATGTCCATCTGGTGTAACTTCCACTTCATATTAGCTGCAAGGGCTATGATGGTTCTAATCGAAGTGTATCATGCTACATGAGAGAATGTCTCTTCATAGTCAATGCCTTCCTTTTGAGAAAAGCCACGAGATACAAATATTGCTTTTTATTTCTCAATACTTCCATTAGCCGCATGTTTTAATTTGAAAAGCCATTTGGAAGATACCACATCCTTATTCTTCTGTCTAGGAACTATTTCCCATACATCGTTCTTTATTATGGATTGGTATTCTTTTGTCATGACATCTGCCCATTCTTTCTTATGAATGGCTTCTTCAAAGCAAGTAGGCTCTTTCTCTAGGATATCACACATCAAATCCATATAACTAGAGAATGGCTTAGGTCTCTTTACCTGTCTCATGGTTCCTTCAGGAACACCATAATTATCTCCATCTTGAATAAGATCTATTTCCCAAGCATGCTTTCTTTTATGGGAGATTGTCATTTGAGGAGGTTCTTGAAATTCTACTATGTCATAAGCTTCTGGTTTTCTGGTACTTCTAGTACTCTGGTACTCTGGTTTTTTGGTTTTCTTGTACTTTGTGAAAACTAGGGTTTCACTTTCTGGGAGATCTAGCCACTGAAAATTTGTGCCGAGGATGCCAAAGTGATCCTTGAGGGAGGGCACACTTTTCTAGATGGTTTTAGGGCTGAAACACTTCACCAACAAAAAGCCCTAATTTGCATGTACGACAACAGTGACGTTTTTCACTTTCTATTGTGAAAGATGATCTCTTCAGCTTAGCTTTGATACCATGTTAATGTTTAAGCTATTATTATAGTTCTTTGCATTTCAATAGATAATAATAACATAATATAGGATCACTGAGAAATACACAATCACAAGAGACACATCATTTATCTTGGGAAACCCTCATGGGGGAGAAAACCCAACAAAAATTCCTTATTATAGATAGCCAATACAATGCCAGGAGATAACTCAAACAAATACAGAAAGTCCTCTCCCAAGGATGCACCTCTCTTTCTCTCTCTCTTCTTCAACTGTAGCTCTGAAACTTGTCTCTCAATGAATAAGTGAGTGTGTATCTAATTGAGGCGGCAACCTCCTTATTTATACAACACTGGCACGTGTGGAGGTGTCTTTTCACTGGCAGGGCCGACTTCTTCTTCTAGGTGGTTATAACCACCTTTAATATATTATGGGGTCTCTTTAATATATTATGGGGCTAGCTTCTTCTTCTACCTTATACAATTATATTTTGACCAATACGCAAAAGGGGATTTGGTCCTTTACAATAGCCTACATGATCATTCCGCAATGGGGATTGATCCAATGAATAATATATCAATAATAATTAGAATACACTTTGCAGTTACATTATTTCAACAACCATGACCTAGACCCCCCTAGCTCCAACTAAGCCTACGCATAACCTATACTCTACCATTAACCCCCTCCACACCCTAGACCTAAGTGAAGTATGCCTATACCTCTTATTTAATAATGATATTTTATGGATATGACCATTCACCTACGGTTTAATATGTTGAAATATTGTAACTGCAAAGAGTATTCTATTTATTATTGAGTCATTATTCATTATATCAATCACATGTTGTGGATTGATCATGTCGGGCATTGTAATTGACCAAATACCCTTTTGCGGATTGGTCAAACCCTAATTGTATTATGCAAATTAAGAAGTCACCCCTAGGCCTAGTTAAAGTGGTTTTAACCACTAATAAGACAAGTCGACCCTGCCCAGTGAAGAGACACCTTTCCAACGCCTTCTAGCTATTATGAACAAAGGAAGCCAATGCCTGATTATCTCACTCACATATTCGCTCATCAAGTCTGCAAGTTTGGTAGCTGCAGTTGGGAGAAGAAGGAAGATAGAGGCGCATTACTCGGTGTTGGATATTCTCTAGTGTTTTGATTTATTGTCTTGGCATTGTATTGTCTATCTATATTAAGGAAGTTTTGCTGGGTTTTCTCCCCCATGAGGGTTTCCGAGGATAAATGTTGTGTATTTTTTGATTGTGTTTCTCTCAATGATCCTACCTATGCTATTGTTATCTAGTAAATTTAAAGGAAACCCAATAATAGCTCAAAATTTAACATGGTATCAGAGCTAAGCTGAAGAGAGCACCTTTCACTGGATAAGTAAAACCATCATTATTGTCGTACAAGAAAATTAGGGATTTTTGTTGGAGAGGAAGTTTTGCCTAAAAACCATCTAGAAAAGTGTTCCGTAGCCTAGGGAACTCTTTGGCACCTTGAGAACACTTTTTCAGTGGTCAAATACTCCAAAAAGTCAAACCCTAGTTTTGATTAATACCAGAAAACCAGAAAACCAGAAGTGCTAGAAAACTAGAAGTACTAGAAAACTAGGAAACCAGAACCATTACCATAAGTACCAATCCAGATTTTCGTAGGTCAAGTTTCAAGGGGAAAAACTTGATATTTTTGAAATCTAACATCTCCAACAAACTCGCCTTAGCCCAATGCATCTAGTCCCTGGATCAAAATTTCAAAATTTGAAGTTTGAAAATTTAGGGTTTTCTCATAAAACCCTAAGTTACAGTTAAAGTACCCATTGCAGTATAAGTTGCAATTATAGTTGCAGTTCTAGTTGTAGTGAAAGATTTTATAAAGTGTTGGCCAACCTTAAAATTGAAACACCTCTAAAGTTTTGAAGGTTTGTCACCTATCACCACTGCTACTGGATGGTACCACCACCCACCGATACTATCAAAGGTATGTACTTACATATGTTTCAACTATATTATTCTAAGGGGTATTTTCAAGAGAAAGGATCCCCTATCATAGATCCATAAGGATATCAGAACCAACATACTTAGAAGACTAATGCACCCCAAGCTTGATTATCTTGATATGCATCTATTTGTTATGAAATTATTTTGACCTTATGAAGATCTAGGTGGTATGTTGAAATCATACTAACCATTGGTCAAAATTATCAAGGCTGATTAAAGTTGAGTTGGTAGAGCTTATTCTCTAACTTAGATTTACGTCAAGATAACATATTGTCTTAGTATAGAAGACATGTTTAAGAAATCACTTGTCATCTTGAGTGAAGGAGACTTGAAATAAAATAAACACACTCATTCTTGAGGATAAAACTCCAGGTTCCAGGTTTGATTGATTAAGTTGATAAGATTCAAAATTGCACATGACAAGTTGGTAACTACCCTTTTACAAGTAAACACTATAGTTGAGGTAGTAGTATTTGAAAAGTATTATACTTGGTAACATGTGAGCATATTGAGATAAATGCTTAATGTAATCATTTACCAGATACAACTAACATCTCCTCTAGGAGAAACTTCTTGTGTTGGTTCTAGGTTACCTTGGATGAATGTTTGATCACAACACTAGAAGAGTGTTGATCTCATTTCATATTGTATTTCTTACTTTTGATCTTTGTTTCAGACAGGTCACAAGTGAAATCTCTAAAGGAGCTATCGTGACGATTATTCGTACTATTTTTTTATTTACCATTATCAAAAGAGTATTATTCTTGCTTGCTGTTTTGTTGACCTTGTTTCAGGTCACATGTGATAACCCCGAGGAAGCTATAGTGAAGGTTGCAGAAGGAAACATATTAGATGAGACATGAAGCATACTATGTACATAACCATATATATTCATGTACCAAAGAAGATGAAGAAGACGTTATCTTTTGAAATCTAGAGTATCTCATATGGATATTGATTGTAAGGAGCAGAAGGATCCAAATATGACCGAACATTAGAACAAGAACTCACAATAGACTTGTTCAAAGGATAATGAAGCCACCTTGAAAGGAAGAAAATTTCACTTGAAGTCTAACTCAACTTTTCATATTTAGACTTGATATTCAACACCAAGTATACCCCATAAGAGATGATGAAGTCCTTGTAGACTCAAAATAAATTGAGAGTAAGATTGATCTTAGAAAGGATCAGATGAAGAAAAGACTTCCAAGACTGGGAGACAGATGCCATGAGAAGACTAGATCGTAGCTTCAAAAACTTCTAGGAGATATGAAATCTCCTGGGAAGAGGTTCCCTTGTTTCAGTGACAGAGAAGGAAGCCAGTCAGAAAGACTAGAATATGGATTTTTCTATGAGACTAGAAGAGAAGTCAATATTAACTTCCAAGATTGATCTAATAGATCAATCTTGTTGCAAATGTACAAATCCTGATGAGTGTCCATAGGATTCTCCCAGCAAGGGGGAGAATACTATGATGAGACACTTACTCTAGTAATTGAAGAAATAGTTTCAGTATTCATGAAGACAACTAGAATAACCATGATTCATATATAGTATGAGATGTAGGGAGAGAAATCCCCATATTTAAAATTGAGTGGTGGTTGGTGCAGTACATTAGTTGGGTCATGGAGACATGATTACAATAAGAGATAGAGTTACCACCATGAAAGAATAAGAGCTACATTCAGTATCAGTTACTAAGACACTCTTAGTTTCTGATGAAGTTGTTGCCATAATGGAGTAGAGGTGTTACTCTCTGATTTCAACAGTCATAGTGAGAATGCAGCAACCATTCTCAGATTCAAAGAAGATGCAGGTACAAAGTCCTAGTTCTAGAATGAATGATTGCAGAAAGAGGAGAGGACATACTCTCAGGCAGTGAGATAGATAGTGCTTTGCAGAGAGCACATAGAGCTAGCACATGATTGTGCAGATTGAGTTGCAGCTGAGCAAGTGTACAAGATTGGTACAATGTAATGTGAAAATTTGGTTTGAAGTTGAATATAGAAAGACTCAGGTCTACAGGTTGAAGAAGGATCTGTACAGGTTGAAGCAAGCTCCTAGAGCTTGATATGGAAAAATTGACAGTTTCTTGACGAGCTTGGGATTTACCAAGAGTAAAGATTATTCTAAACTTTACCTCAAGGTTGTGAATGATGAGCCAGTGATGTTACTACTATATGTAGATGATGTATTCTTGAAAATATGAAGAAAATATCATCACGGATTGCAGAAGAAGCTTGCTATAGAGTTTGATAAAAGACCTAATGCATTATTACTTAGGTGTCGAAGTTTGGCAGAGCCCAGAGAAGATCTTCCTTAACCAAGGGAAGTATGTAGTTGAAATACTGAAGAGGTTTGATATGTTGGAGTATAAATCCATGAACACACCCATGGAAACAAAGTTTAATCTCTTGGTTGATACTTCTTCATAATTGGTTGATGCTACATTGTATAGTCAAATTATTGGTTCGGTGATGTATCTGACAAATACCAGGACATATATATGTTTTTACTTGTGTTAGTATCTGGTAGAACCCAGACATGTTCACCTTCATGATGTAAAACATGTGATGAGATACCTTAAGGGTACATTGGGTTTTGGTCTTTGTTATACTAGAGATCATGACTTCAGATTAAGTGGTTATATCGATTTAGATTGGGATGGAAGTGTCTCTGACAGAAAGAGCACCTCAGAATGTTGTTTCAGTCTGGGGTTAGCCATGATCTCATGGAAGATGTTATCACTCCATAATTTATTAGGCCGAGGGAGAAATTGACAAAGGTAACCACCAAACCACTTTAGAAGCTGGGATCTAGCCCTGCCAGCTTTAGAGAGGGATCTTTCTATAGGATTTAGATTTGTTTGAGTTTAGAATGTTAGGATAGTTATGATAGTACAAGGTTTGGTTTTTAAATTGTTGGTTTGGAATAAGCAAGGGAGGGCCATTGGGAAATGGATTCAACTTATGATATAGATCCGGGAGATTAACACAATAATGTATTTATGAGGGAATAGAGGCAAAATAAGCACAATTTCCAGCAATAAAAAGAATTCAGATGATGACATGAAAAAAATAAGAAAATCCCATTACAGATTAGACAATCTAGGATGAATTCTTAGATGTAACTTTAGAAGAAAAAGATATAGATTCATGAACATAGAAACATATATAGATGAATTCTGAACACAAAATCTTAAACACAGAGACCAATATTCACTACATGAATGGAGCATAAGATAAAGATGAATTCTAAACATATACTCTCATTCAAATACTAAAAAATAATAAACATTAATGGAAATGAACATTACAAATGGAAAACTCACTGAAAATATGCATCGTGATAAATCTCTGCTATCAGAAACATTCTCTGTTATTAAAACTCCTGAAAAATTACATTATCTTCACATACACAGGCATGCCATACTCCCACCATTCCAACTCTTTTGTTGATTTTATTTTGGTCTACATATAGATGGAAAACAACTTTCCTCATCAAAAGGGTCGAATCCATCCTCCTAGGAACTGATTATAATATTCTCTCTAACCATGCCAAAATCTAGGGAGGTTAGAAACCAACTCCTTGTTTAGACTCAACTGACTTAGTTGACTTTTCCAAACAATAATTATCACAAAATTTACATGGAATGACTTTAACCATCATTATTACACTCAATTACATCAAGTAAACTCTCATCATGACAAATTACATCAAGAAATTTTGACTTTGACTCACGAAACTTGAAATCGGGCCTTTTTTCTCAGAAGTGCAGCGTGATCTTGTAGAAGTGCAATGTGCAGAACAAAAGTGTAGCATGGTCTGGGAGGAGCCCTTTGGGTATCTTTTATGCATCTTTTTGTTGAATTAATTTTTGGAGGAGATAGCTCCGGATTTGTAGAAGACCTATGAACTTTTAAACCTACAAAAGTCCATTTCCATAGCTTCCAAAAACGAAACCTCCCAATATGACTCCATAAGCACAATGAGGGGTCCAAAAAGGTGGCAAAGACATGAAATTTGACTAGTTTTTTAACTTTTCCTTCAAAACTTATAAGTTGACCTGGCCGAGAAAGTACATATATGTGATGTAGAGGTCAAGGGCTATCCAACCATGAAAAATTTTCATCAGTTATATGCTCTGAGAAAAAGCGTAGTGTGAGCTCGCTGCGTTTATGTGCATCATGAAATTGCCAAAATACCCCAATCTGACCAAAATTCTCAAAATTTTATGCAAAAATAGGGCTCAAAGGTAGAGAAATATCTCTCTAAAAATAACCCTTTTTGAAAACATGAGAGAGGGTTTTGTTATTTGTTATGTGATAAAACAAAACCTCCTCCAGTTTGAAAAAATACTTTCTTATTTGTTCAGAATCCAAGTTTGAAGTTAGTCACTTAAAAATTGCAGAAGGGTAGCGTGCTCTCAGCAGAAGTGCATTGTGGTCTTTCAGAGGGTGTTTGGAGGCCTTCACAGAGGAGTTTTGGGCTGAAAGTGTTATGGTTGGAAATATTGTTATGTATTCTACACAATGGAGTCGTCAATAACTGCAAACACCTTCTCAAAACCCCTTAAAAAACTGACTTGAAGTCAAACTGTCCAAAAGTGAAGGAACCCTTCTATAGCAATTGTATTTTGGGAATTTATCTCAAATAATAACACCTATGCATAAAATGAAGGAGGTTTTTGTTCCTTTGTCTATTATTGACAATTTCATTTTTCACTTTTTTCAAATTCATCTTCTTTATTTCATAAGCTAATTTTGAAGTAGAAATGTCCCTGTGTGCAATGTAAACCCTAGGGAACCCACATCTTGAATGGATTTCTTGACGAAAGATGAATCTATAATTTCTTGGACTTTGGTGGGATCATACCTAGAAACTTTCCCTCCCCTATACTTCTTCTTGTCAGTGTGTGTGGTCTCTTCTTCCATGATAAAACCCTAGCTCACTAGGAGGAAAAAATAGGGTTTTGATTTTGGGAAAACAGGGGATGTAAGACTGTTTTGTAGAGGGAAGGGAATGGAGGGGATAGGAATTAGGGAAAAATATGAAAAAAATAGGGAATATAGGGTTGTGTGTTAGGAAGTGTAGGGAAGTGAAATTTTTGGAAATGATTTAGGGGAAGGGGTACAAAAGTGAAAAACACAGTCCTAGCCAAGGAAAGTGTCAAATGTATAGAAATAGGCTAGGGTTTGTAGGAAAGTGAAAGAAAAAGGGGAATGGTCATGGGAAAAGGTTAGGGGAGGTAGATGGAGTGTAGGTGAGGGTGTTTGAATGGTGGATGAGATGTGGAAAATAAGATGAATGGAAATGGGAACGAGTGACGCAGTAGTGAATGAAGGATTGGGAAAAATGGATGGAGGGGCAAAGTCATTTGAGGAAACTCGGAAAGCTGGGAGATTTCGTCATGAGAGAAACAACAGATAAAAACTGAATAAAAAAATTCCTATAATTTATAGGACCTTAATAGCATAGTAGGAATAAATCAAGTATTTCTCTCATCACGACAGAAGAATAATATATTGCAGCATGTTCTGCCAGTGGTGAAGCCATATGCTTTTAGATGTTGTTGACAGATCTATTTGATTCGGAGATGGAATCCACCGTGATCCTATGTGATAGCCATAGTTGCATAAATATGTTGTGTTTCATGATGATTCAAAGCACATATAGATCCTATATCACTTCATTCGTGATATGGTGCAGAGAGGAGCCATAAAGATCCATTATGTTGACATGAATGAACATGTTGTTGATGTGTTGACCAATCCTTTGTCTCGTGTAAATTTTAAGCACTTTCAAGACAAGCTTGGTGTAGTTCGAAAGGACCTCCCTCGAAATAGGGAGTAGTGTTGATGCTAGCCTAGTGATGAAGATTTCCAGCTGTTGTGATGCTATCCTAATGCTGGAGATTTCCAACTTCGTGTTGATGTTGTTGTGATGCCAGCCTAGTGCTGAAGATTTCCATCTTCTTGCTGATGTTGTTGTGATGCCACCCTAGTGTTGAATATTTCTAGCTTCATGCTGATGTTGTTGTGATGCCAACCTAGTGCCGAATATTTCTAGCTTCGTGCTAATGTTGTTGTGATTCCAGCGTTGTGATAAATATTTCTAGCTTCGTGCTGATGTTGTTGTGATGCCATCCTCATGCTGAATATTTTCAACTTCGTGCTGATGTTGTTATGATGCCAACCTCGTGCTGAAGATTTCCAGCTTCATGCTGATGTTTTTGAGATGCCAGCTTTGTGTTGAAGATTTACAGCTGTGTGTTGATGTTGTTGAGAAGCCAACTTCGTGCTCAATATTTCTAGCCTAGTGCTGATGTTGATGATGCTCCAACCTTTGTGTTGTGATGTTGTTATTGTTGATGTTGTATCAACCTTGTGTTGTTATTGATGATGATGATGTATTAGTGTTGTACTAATCCATGTTGATGCAAATGATGATGATGCCATTCCAAATCCTTATTGTGGATGATGATATTGATGATGAGAAAAACTTCTGATGATTTATAGATATGTCAGTCAGTGTTCTAGATTTTGTTGATGTTGCTTCCCTCTCTCTCTCCTGATGATGTTGTAGAATCACTTCTTGTTAAGGGGGAGTAATGAAATATTGTAACTAAAAAGAGTATTCTATTTATTATTGAGTCATTATTCATTAGATCAATCCCCTTTTGTGTATTTATCATGCCAGGCATTGTAATTGACCAAATCCCCTTTTGCGGATTGGTCAAACCCTAATTGTATTATGAAAATTAAGAGGTCGCCCCCAGGCCTAATTAAAGTGGTTTTAACCACTAAGAAGAAAAGTTGGCCCTACCCAGTGAAGAGACACCTTTCCAGCGCCTGCTAGCTAGTATAAATAAAGGAAATCGATGCCTAATTATCTCACTCACTTATTCGCTCATCAAGTGCGCAAGTTTGGTAGTTGCAGTTGGGAGAAAAAGGAAGAGAGAGGTGCATTGATCAATGTTGGATATTCTCTAGTGTTTTGGTTTATTGTCTTGGCATTGTATTGGATATCTATATTAAGGAAGTTTTGCTGGGTTTTCTCCCCCATGAGGGTTTCCTAGGATAAATGTTGTGTATCTTGTGATTGTGTTTCTCTCAGTGATCCTACCTGTTATAACCCTTTGTTTCATAGTATCACGTAGTGATTGAAATTTCTTCCTCTAGTCATATTTCATTGTAAATAATATTTCATTTTGCAAATGATTTACAAAAAGAAAATAAAAAGAAAAGAAAAGAAAAAGAAAAAGAAAAAGAAAATAAAGAAAAAGGATAAAAATAGAAAAAATCAAAAGAGGGAACAAAAGAAAATAAAATAAAAGAAAAAATACAAAAAAAAGAGAAAATATAAAACCCCATCAAAAATAAATTTAGTTTGAATCATACTATATAATCATGATCAAACTTGTTGAATTTATGTTGATAGGTTAGAGAATAAGTTTGGCCAAACTGTTTAAGCTTGGCCAAATTAGTTAGGTTAGAGTAATAATTAATCCAACAGTCTAAGATGGATTAATTTGTTAGATGACTAGGTTAGGAGATAGGTTAGTGATTTTGTTTTCAATAAAAGTTTAAAAGGGATGTCAAAATACCTCTTGATTGATTAAATTTGATTATTGTAGCCTTAGGAAAATAAGACCATGGTGTAAAAGGGAAAAGGTAAGATTAACGCTACCCAACGCATATTTTTTATCCTAAGTTACTAACAGATAAGACCTTTTGTCGTGTAGTGGTTAATTACCGCTCACGTTGTTAGCAATGTCATCCCATCACCTCACAAATCGATGATCCTCAATGCATTTCAGACTCCCCCGACCTTTCTTCCTTTAACGGTGGGGGGGAGGGGGTTCGAAAAGTGGTTTCCCCCGCGCCGATCCCACCTAACGTGGTGCTATCATAACATTTCAGACCCCCCTCTCTCAAATACACTTACCACCTAACCCCCCCCCTCCAAAATATCCCCAAACCACTACCCAATACCACTCACCTCACTTCGCCACTGTACCCTATTTCTACCTGCCATATGTCCCATCATACATATCATTTTCTCAATTAAATCCCTCCTCGTGATCGTTAACCGCCCCATCACCACCCCACGCCATAATAGACATCTCCAACATACCTTAAAACCTCGTTTCATAACCTCGTAATCCCATTTTCTGATGCAAACGCTATGGACACCATGCCAAAACAAGTTGTCAAGCTAACTGCCACAACCTCCACCACAACATGCGTATTTTCCCCCTAGTAATTAGATTACACCATTAATTCGCTTTAAGCTATGTTAATCATGGACCCCAAGGCCAAATATTATGATATTTCTAAAAATCCGATCCTTTCCCTTCCTATCGACTTGGACCACATACCTCTGGTAGATAAAGACTATAAAATCACAGAGCCTAGATGCGAAAATAATTTCTTTGAATTACATTCATGGCTAAAAGACACCTTTATGGACTGGAGCGATGAAATTGGACTCTGGGAGTCCAATTTACCTCTATATATGTTCCCTCAGACCCACCATTTCCACGAATTCACCCTCATATGCTAAGCTCATTATTTTCCCAGCCAAAGGGCCATTATTTCCTCCTCTAGAGAAAGCCTGTTCACAATCACCTTTGAAACCATTGACCAGATGCTGTAAATCCAAAGAAATGGCTTTGTGATCCCATTTTCCATTGAAGCCCTAAATGGTCTGTACCAGAAGCTCACCTTCCCCCAAAGCGCCCATATTTTTGAGTTTTTTCTACCAGAAGACGCCTAATTTCCCAAGAGAAATCCCCCTTATTCATCCTTCATATTCACTGTCAAGGCCAACCATATAATTTCCATTCTTTGTTAACTGTTAGGTTATTTATTAGATGAATGGGTAGATGAGCATATTCTAGGTTTTCTATCTATCTTTTCCACAAAAGAAAGAGCCACAATTAAATTTAATTTTAGTCAATTTCTGGCTGATAACATTCATGATCAGCTTTTCAGGTTTCCAACTAAAGGAATGTTCAAATATTCCTCAGTCTTGGTTTATATGTTCTTGTTTTTTCAGTTAGACATGTTTCCATGTGCATTTTAGAAATTAAACGAGGAAGGAAACCCATAGTCAGTGACCTCATGGACCTCATTGATGAGGAAAAATTAAACATAATACAATTTCAAGGACTTCATAGACCAGTTCTATCACCCAGTTGTTTGCATGCTAAACATCATCACAAAGCCAAGGATCAATGAATAAATTTAGAGAATCCTTCACCTTTCTGATCCAGCTAAGACAGGGGATTGGTATTTATACCAAAACCACACAAAGATAAGAGTGTACGAGTGTGATATGCCATCTTATAGATTTCCCAAATACCTCACTGTGAGGATTTTTTCACTAGAATACATAAGGCAGATGGTGAACTCAGATGACATCCACTTTGTTGTAGCAAAGAAGAAGCAACAACTCAAAATCAAGACCCAGATTGGCCCTTTCATCTGCAACAATAGATCAGCAGGAGAAGAAGCAGACAACCTCTTGAAACATATGAGGTTTACTCAAAGTTCCACTTGGGCTTATGATCCATTTGGTGTCATCTCATAGCTCAGAGTCAAACAAAGTAGCACTCCTTATGCTCACACATAGAAGCCAAAGGTGGATAAATATATGAACCAAACAGAGTGGAAGGAGAACACATTGCTAGAAACAGAGGAACATTATGCCCCTCTAACTGCTTCACATACTAACACACCTCAAAAGAAAATAGAGAACAAATAAATAAAGGAGGTTTCTCCTACAGTAACAAAGGTATTAGCCGAGGACTTCCAAGTTTACAGAAAGAGGGCCAAGACCAGTCATGCACTAGACTTGCTCAAGGAGAAATGAATTCCACCATAGTCATGGAGGGACCACACTCTTTAGCCTATTCAGACAATCAATTTCTAATGTCTACATCATCACCATCATCTCAAAGACATACATACACTACTCTAACAGATGAATCAGTTCATGGGAAAACAAAGCCAAACATATTTGACAAATACAAATAGATCAAGAAAAGAAATGAGCTCCTCAACAAAAACACCTATGCATAATTCTTTAAGAAAACCTCCACTGCTCAACACATGCTATTTTCAGCCTTTGACATAGATAGAGGAAGAATGCAAATGGAATTCTTGCAAGCACAATTTCCCCATCCTAAAATAGCCACAGACTACAAGAAGACTGGCTTTGAGTTTGATGTAAAGGATGTCCATCCAGTGGACCAGATGGACATGCATAGGCATACATGAGAGATGATATTATCTACTTTGACAACTACCTCAATGATTGCTTCAAAGTTGCAGGTATCCCTGAACATCATTCAGTCCCAATTGAAGATGGAGAAAATCTCGTCTTTGGCCAAGGACAACACAATCAAATCATTAGAAGAATTGGTGCTAAAGATTGGGTATGACCCAAAAAATGTCAAGGAAACAGATGAGTTATTGAAGAAGAATAATGTTGATATAACATCTCTGAGAAAGAAGCTGAAGCTTCCAGCTATAAAAGATTCACAAGCCAAAGAAGTGGATGAGACTGCAGGCCACAAAGAAGAAATGTTGAAGCTTATCATGGAACAAAATGCACAGATAAGAGAAATGGAAGAAGAAATGGATAAATTGATAAAGGAAAAGGAACAAAATGTGAAAATGGCCATGATCCCAATGGAGGAAGTTCCTCTTACAAGTATTAGAACAACAGAAGCATCCACATCAACAAAAATTCCATCAGCAATCCCAGTACAAGTTTCATATGCATATGGAAAACTTGTAAAATTCATGGAAGACATGTCCATCCAAGGGGAAGAGATAAGGAAACTACAAGAAGAGGTAGAGAACTTGTAGGAGACGAAGTCAATGTTCCAAGCCAATCACCAGGAAGAGATGCATAAGTCTCAAAGGATTGGTCAACAATTACAACAACCATAGAAAGAAAAACATTTAACAAAGAGAGAAAAACATTTGACAAAGAGAGAAAAACAAGCAAGAGTTAGAAGAAGTAGAAATTTAGGACATAACAGATAACATCCTTGAGATCAAGAAGGTCCTGACAAAAAAAGGATTGATGTTGGAGCTAGAAGAAAATGCCCAAGTGATGGACATAGGTGTGCAGATATTTTTCAGTAAGTTTGCAGTGCTACATAAGAAAGGTCTTCTTGGATTATTAGTACTAAATGAAAAACTGGTCACTCTGTCCGATTACAAATAGAATATGGGTGCAGTGGCAAAGGATAGTTCAAAGTTTGCAGGGATACAGGGAAACATTACTGGTAAATCTTTCCTGGAGACATTACAGTTGGACTTGAATATTCAGCATGAGATCAAGCATATCTTCATCACTAAGCCTACTTTTTCTAAGTATAATGAAATGGATGAGATATACATGAAATTAGTCAAGATTTCCATCCTAGGTAAAAAGACGTGGGAAGACCTATGGGCACTACTTGATTAGAGACAATTTTGGTGTTCTAGTCAGCGTGGAGAAGCTAGCCAAAGTCAAAGAGATGACTCACCAACCACTTCCACCAAATCAACACAAAGGTTCAAACAAATCAACAAATCCCTATATTTTGTATTTTAGAGATCTAATTAGTTAGATATTTCCTCCATAATATCCTCGTCATTTATGACATGATTTGATGTAAATAGTTTTAAAAATACTTCTCTCTTCGAAGTTTTGAGGGTTGATTTTTGCACCTAGGAGCTATTGTGTATTTTTTCAAAGGATCGACCAGTAATAAAAGAGGCTTATTCACATGATTCTTGTGTCAGATTGTTGGTGATGTTTTTCTCTCTTTGTCAAATGTTTTCTTATTCTCTGTAATCATTTCATGAATTTCCAATTCTAATCATTAAAAGAAAGTCAAAAGAACATAATTTATTTCATTATACTTTGTATTTGGATTTTTAATGATCTGCATGTTTTTCATCTGAAACTGAGTGAAGGAATTCTTTGCTGCTCCTCTGCTTAATGTATTTTTCCCATATTTTCCCTCTTATTCATTCCATTTAATCTAAATAGATCCAACAGTCTTACTACCCTGCCCTGTGGAGAAATCCTTATAAAAATATGAACTTATCCTCATCGTTTAGTATAGACCCCATATCCCAATGGAAATTTAAGCATTCTTTCAGCCAATTATTTTAAACAAACAAACAAAATTCGAACTGTCATAACTAGACTAACATTTAAAACTCAAACAAATCTAAATATGATAGAGAGATCCCTCTCTAAAGCTGGTAGGCCTAGATTCTAGCTTCCAAAGGGGTTTGGTAGTTACCTCTGTTAGTGTCTTCTACAATCTCTGGAAATTACAGAGTGATAACACTACCTATGCTATTGTTATCTAGTAAATTGAAAAGAAACCTAATAATAGCTCAAAACTTAACATAATAATGATTTCACATGGTTTAATGATGATTATGGTACATTGAATTTGCTTTTTTATTTTAATATAAGCATAATATTTTAGTGGATTCATTATTATTTATTTTCAATCAATGTTCAAATCCCTCTCTCTCTCTCTCTCCATCCATATATTTCTCTCCCTCCTCCCTCCCTCTCTTTCCC
>ML808416.1:65754-87355 GCA_009831015.1 Picea engelmannii
CTCTCTCTCTAGCACCCCTCTCTGTCTCCATGTCCCTCACTCACTCTAACTCTCTTTTTCTTCCCCTATCCCCCTCTCACACTCTATTTATTCCTCTCTCTATACCGCCCTCCCTACATTGCAAGGAAAGAAATGGCCTTGAGCTAGACATGTCAATACCTATACCTAGACTTAGACATAGAAAGACCTAGACATGGGAATACCTAGACCATGACCTAGACCTATACGATGATACTGACATAGACCATGACATAGACCTATACCATGAAGTAGACCACTCCATAGAGCTAGATCTAGATTTAGATCATGACCTAGAGATTAACATAAACGATGACCCAGAGCTTGACGTAGACCATGACCTAGACCCCAATAGCTCCATCTAATCCTAGGCATAACCTATAATCAACCCTTAACCCCTTCTACACTCGAGCCTTGTGTGAAATATATATATACCTCTTGTTAGATTCCCCACAACCCTTGCACCCACATAACCCACATCTTGGTTCTCTAACCATTGCACTATGCTTAAAAAAACTTTGAATCCTAATCCCTTAGGTCCTAGTTTTCCCCATACCCCTATACATATTTATTCATAAAGTTGTTTGGTCTATAATAAATTCTATATCCATTGCATTAAGAGTGCACACACCCTCTTGTGACTTGATATCCTAGTAGTTCTTGCTCGTTTGTGCCAGCAGGAATGCATGTGCGTTCCTAGAACGCGCACATGCTCTAGTGCACACACGTTCTAGGAACACATGCATGTTCCTGCTGGGCATTTTTTGGTGCCAAGCACACTCCACTACCTCATCTATCTCAAGCACGAAAAACAATTCCCATCACATTCACACAAAAATAGCGCACACATAAATGTTTTTCTTATTTTAATATTGTTGTTTGATTCATAGACAATTTTGTGCTATTGCAAGACCATTGTGGGAAAAATTGGAAGACAAATTTGTCCAAGTGGAATTGAAATTGTTGTTTGTGTCTTCTTGTGTATTCTTGGAATTGGAAGAAAAAATTATCCAATTGGAATTGTTGCTTTTGTATTCTTGTGTCTTCTTAGAATTGGAAGACAAATTTGTTCAATTGGAATTGTTGTTTTTGTCTTGTGTCTTCTTGGAATTGGAAGAATTTTTTTTCCAATTCGGATTGTTAGTTGTGTAATACCAAGACAAATTTATCCAATTGGAATTGAAAATATTAGTTGTCTTCTTGTGTAATACCAAGACAAATTCATCCAATTAGAATTAGAATTATTAGTTGTGTCCTCTTTTGTAAGATGAAGACAAATTTGTCCACTTGGAATTGGAATAGTTAATTGTGCCTTATTGTGTAATACAAAGACAAATTTGTGGTGGGGTGTTTGGAATCCATTTTTTCTCTTTAAACATGGGGAACCGACAGATTCAAGAAAGAAATTCCTTGGGAAAAGAAAAACTGATTGAAAAGGTAGAAGAAGAAAGAGAATAGGCAAAGTTACAGGGAATCCAATTTCTAGAAGAATGGATTTCGTTGTTGGTTCTTCTCCATCACCACAAGCGAAGTGCAATATTTTAGTAGAGACCAATCCATCCAATATCTCATCAAGAAAACTTGTTTTGGATGACCAGATGATGGAGGATTTTCTTGGAGCTAATTATACAATGGATGAAATTAGAGAGGAAACTGGTGTACAACATTGTGGTGAAGAATTTCTTATTGTTACACATTATTTTGGTCACCTCATTGATCACTTGACGACATGTGTTCATGTTCCCTAAAAAATATTGAAAGAGGTTTTCTCCATGGGAAACGTTATTTTCTTTCCTTTGCCAAAAACCATATGAAGGAAGGTCATCGCACCCTGCTATATATATGGGGTGCGACGATGCTTGATCATCACACTCTGCACTATACCTGGGCTGCAACGTCGTCACATGCTACTTGTGCATAGGGTGTGACGATGCTTGATCATCACACTCTGCACTATACCTAGGCTGCAACGTCGTCACATGCTACTTGTGCATAGGGTGCGACAATGCTTAAAGCATGGGAAAAGTCAAATTTCATGAATGTTCTAGAAGGGAATCTTCTAGAAGATGAGGTGGCCTCCAATCGATTTGGATCTTACTCGCTTCTTTGATTTAGTGGGATCATCCTAATCTCCTCATCCATCTCTCTTTCACAATATATAAAGAGGGATCTCTCATGGAAAAGGCTAAGGTTGAATAGGCTAAGAATTGTATGGAGAGTTCTACTTCAGATTATGCTTGAGAGCTTTGCTTCAGTTCTTCAAGTCAGATTGTGGATCTTCTTCATTCGACACATTTGGAGCAAAGGTGTGTGTGTTGAAGCAAAGAGACATTGAAAGGGGACCTTGCAACATCAAGGCATGGGTTGTATTATCCACCTTCTATTCACTCAATATAGTAATGCATTTCTTCCCTATATAAGAATATTGTCTTCTATTGTATAATTCCTTGATCATATACATAGACTTCATTATAATATATATATCTTTGTTTCCCTTCTTTGTTGGTTGGTGATTCTTAGAGAGTCTTATTATTCTGCAAACTCAAGGAAGGAGCTACAAAGATGACACTAGCAGGGACAAGCATCGTTTAAAAGGTATGTCACTTGTAACTCATTAAACTAGTTCATATGATAATGAAGTTTAAGACAAAGTGTGCATTCTATTCTATTTTGTTCTAGTTTCCAGTGGGATCTAGGGAGATCTATTTGTGTCCACACTTACCGATTAATCTGATAACAAAATTGGCGACCATACTAGGGATACAAATTTCTTTTGTTTTTTTGCCTCTCATTTTCTTTTAGCCTACCTTATTTTGGTTAAATTCATTCTCTGAGTCAGTGGGTGATCTAGTTGGACTCCCTGGGTCTGAAGGCTCATTTAGATTTTTTGTCTTCTTTCATTTTTTCCTTAGTTTCAGATATCGTCGCACTGTGCTATATAGATAGACCGCGAAGATGATCTAATGTTGCACACTACAGGTGCAGAATAGTGTGACGGCATCACACTGTACCCTATTGGCAACATGCGATGACCCTAGATCGTCGCACTATGCTCCACTGCAACCCACGACGATTCCTGTAGGAATTGTTGGAGAGAGCCAATTTTTATTTTTTCCACCTAGCTTTTCCTCAATTTCCTGGGATGAACTTCTGACACTAGTGATTGATTGATTTATAATTTTAAATCTTGCATTTGATTGGTTTTCATAAATTGAAAGTTTTTCTTAGTAATTTTGCAAGTTTTGCTTTTGATTTTTGTCACAAGGGTATAATCTCTGGATCTTGGTCCTGAGTGCTTGTTTGACATAGGGTCTTTGATTTATTTGAATGTTTGGATTTTTTTCCTTTTCTAGATTGTTTATTGATTGAGAGACATTTTTTTTTCATTTGACAAAAAGATTTCGTATCATTTCATTTTTGTCTACATTATAGGTTTGATTTGGGAATTGTGTCAAGAATGTGTCAATTTTCTTGGATTACGCTTTCTTTTCTTCATTACATCTCTGATTTGATTTGAGAAAGAAAGAAATGAAGTCATTTCTTATTTTTAGTAATTGTCCACAAGAAAAAAATTTCATTCAAAATATTTGTTAAAAGAGAAAATTGGAAAATTTTGTAGCTTTTGATTATTTGGGATTTTGCTCATTCAAAAAATTGAGAAATTATGTTTCGTAGATTTTGTATTTCAAAAGAAATACCTTCTCCCTATTGTAATTAGATTTCATCGAATTGAAAGATTGCATATTCATCTCTTCTTGCATTTTATTGGGTCAAGGTCACATACGTCATCAATTTAGTTTTCGTTTCCCTTTTAAGTAAACAACAACCTTTAAAATACAATGTAATTTTAAAATTTATTACCAAATTTTATTTTCTAGAAATTCTCATCAACAACATTAGCTAGGATAACACATTGGAATAGGTTGTAAGGCACACTCTCCAAAGCATCAAAACACACAATAGTATCTTGTGATAGGGAGAGTTCAAATCTACTTACTACATTTTTCCCTGGGAAGCCCTTCTAACACAAGGGTCAATCATGAGGTCGCATTAGGACTGGTAGAGTTACTCACCCTTCTTTGTTGGTCTTTGTGTAGAGATTGTGCATATTATTGGGGGTCACTTGAGAAGAAAATCCTGTGGGTACCTCTTTAGTTAATTTTGGGCTAGATACCTTGCCTTTGCGTGTGGATTGGACTGTCGATTGTTTCCCCAGGCATCATTGTCGTAATTGGTAACCTTAGTAGCCTATCTCTTTAGTGTATTTACACGAGGTGACTGTGGAGGGGAAATTCTTCATGGTACCTGGAATCGACGTTGGCCAAACTCACTTTGGCTCCTTGGAAGGTATACCCATGATTATGTGTGGGAGCTTTCACCAGGGTGTAAGTTCGTTAAGTAGGTCGTCAATGTAACTTTTCCACCCTCTTTGTCCCAACCCCTTCTTGTCTTGATTTCACGACATTGGATTTCATCACCAACTAGTGAATTCAAAATAAGAAGGTTTGTTTGCTTGGTTTGACTTCTAGATTTTATTAGTGAGTGTTGTTTGTTTCTCTAGTTGGCCATAGATTTGTTTCTTTCTCTTTTTGGTGCAGCCAACATCAACCCTCGCCATTCACATAGGTTACAAGGACTACCTCCAAAAGATCCGGAAAGTTACATCCCTTTACTTCCTAACTCACCAGAGGGATCTCCTAAGGGAGCAATCAATAATGAAGTAGCCTCTGAGATTGGAAGTTCGAATTCTTTAGAGGGATTCAGAATTAGATCAGATTATTTACAGGGATTCATACTTTCTATAAATCCATTATTGAGCCGTTATTGAGTGTTATACAAGATCCATGTTTGGTCTGAATGAACTCATTAGGAGAACTTGTTGTTGATGAGAATATTTAAGTACCTACTGGACCTAACACAGGGTTTGGAGTAGTTGATCCACTTTTTCAAAGTGAATTATTTAGAACCCTGATTCACACTGCTGGAATTTTTAATCCTAGCTCTGTCCCTGTCTATTCTATTTGGGGGACTGCCCTTGGACATGATATTTTTGACACACTAGGAACGAGTCCTAATCAACCTATGGCATCACAGATGCCTGAGATGTCTGTTACATATAAAATACCTTTAGATCATTTTATTGACACAACCAATAATGTCGTCATAGTTTCAAACCAATTGTTGGTTGGTTATCACTTGATTCTCCCTCTCTAGATCGCCCACTCTACCATGGTCCCACAAGCTATGATTGTTTCTACTGGAAATGTGGTTATCACTCAAGCTCATATTGAAACACCACTTCCTCTTAGATCAAATCCATCACTTCCCCCAGGGTATAACGCTTTGACTACTTCCATTGCTATGCCTACCTAGAATCCATCTGGAGGGTCGAGACTTTTTGTTCCTCCTGGGTATAATGCTGCTAGTTATTTTGTTCCTACACCTACCCAGGTTCTCTCCAGGGGACCTTACGTTCCTCCTCCACCTTTTTCTGGGGGATCTAATCATCTTGGCCCTAGTGTCTCCAATCTAGTTGGAGGCACCAATCATTCTATCACTTCTAGTTTTCATATTCCTGTTGGAGGCCAACCGCAGGTTGGTGGAAAACCTCAACTTTGGGGGAAACCTCAAGTTGGAGGCCATAACCCAATTTATGGGAAAAATATACCTGTGTTACAATATCAACCTTGGAATTTTCCTTTCCAAGGGAATCAACAATTGTCTGCGGGGGAACATCCTCAAGTTAATTCTTTTGTACCCCCTAATTTTGGATGACCATATCCAGGTTCTATGAATCCTACTTGGGGTCAAAATTTTTAGTCTAATGTTCCTTTCCAAGGGAGAATCCCTAATCAACCAACCCCTGTTCTCTATTTGACTCAAATTCCTCCACATCCAAATTTTTTAGGACTATCTAACTATCTACAGGCTACTTATGGTCCTACTGGTATACCTACGGGTTTACTACCTCAAAAATACCAGTTTCCTCAAGTGAATAGAGAGTTGCATTTTTTTGCCACTTTGGATTTACCAGATTTATCTAGGATTTTGAATGATCCTATTTTACATTCGCCTTATTGGCCCGTCATAACATCCAAATTACGATATGACATTCCTAAGTTTGACGGTTGATCGGGAGAAGACCCAAATAATCATGTCATGACTTTCCATATTTGGTTTTCATCCAACTCAGTGATGGATGACTCTATAATATTACGACTTTTCCAACGAACTCTTATGGGTTCAATAGCTAAATGGTATATTGAGTTTCCATGAGGATTCTTTAATGACTTTAATACCCTATCCATGGATTTCTTAACGCATTACCAATTGCCAATTCAATATGAGACAGGAACCAAAATTTTGAGTTCTTTTAAAAAATCCTCTTCCACTCATATTTCTGATCATATTCATGAGTGGAGGAGGAGAAGATGCTTAATCAAAGTTTCCCTTCCTGATCAGCTTTTGGTTGAGTGGTTTACCAAATCACTCATTGTGCCTATATCCCATGATGTTTCCATGGGTGGTGTCATCACTGAAGAGTAGGCGATTAGTCATGCTCAATATCTAGATCTCATTTATTCACAAACGAGCACACTCTATGACTTGATCCCTGATGCTCATCATCCATCCACGAATCATACCCAAACACATCCAATAGCTTCTCATGCTGTTGATGGTGTGATTGGAACTTTTCATGCTAAGACCCATTCTACACAAGCCAGTCATACCAATCCGAAGTCTATTAATTCTAATGTACACAATACTCCTACTCCTACGCCTTCCCCCAGTAAAAATTATAAAGTTAATTTGGTTCAATCTACGCCTACTGGTAAAAATCAAAATAAAAATAAAGGAAAGGGTAAGAATAAGGAGGACAAAAATAATAATCAACAATCTGAGAAACCCAAAACATAGCCTGCTGATGACAAAGATAAGCATAAACCTTGTTATCATTGCCTTATCTATGGTGAGGATCATTACATGAAATATTGTCTACGACGTGCTGAGGTTACTAAGTTTCTGCAAGGGAAACCTCCTACACCTTCCGTTTTGTCACAACCTTTTCCTTCTTAGCAGCAAGCCGAATTAGTCATTTATGACCAACCTTCCCCTTCACTGGTGACTCCAAGAATAACGAGGTTGTAGTTGCAACTCGAGCCAAAGATTATTCTCCTTCGAAAGAGAAAGTTGATGATTTACCACCTTCGTTGGTTCAACCTCCTCCCCCAACTTCACCTCGAAATGGTCCTCTTCATATCGAATGATCGGGTCTATATATAGTTCTTCATCCTCCACCCAAGGGCATTGTTCGAAAGTATTCATTTAATCCTCATGCACATGCTACCCAAAACTACAATATTTTAGAAGACCTTGCGCAAGCAACCTATGCGATGTCAGCTCTTGAAGCCCTTCAAAGTTTTCCTACTCAATGGAAGGCGCTTTTAAAGGCTATTGGTGTAATTGATCCTACCGATACCAATTTGATAATATTTGACTTGGAAGATCATATTCCAAGGATTCCTCCTCAATTAACGTTTCAGATCCAAGTTGTTGTGGAAAATAATAATATTTGTCGAACCGTTATTGATGAAGAAGCCTCGACTTGCGTTATGTCTCTTACTTGTTGGAAAGCTATTGGCTCTCCTGCCCTAATCCAGTCATACAATACTCTTAAGGCCTTTAATGGTACAGGTTTTAAACCTTACGATGTTCTTCCTTCATTGTCTATTATGTTAGAAGGTAAGGCGGTTAATGTCGAGGTTGAGGTCTATGATGCACCTCTTGATTACAACCTTCTACTTGGACGTAGCTGGATTGATTCCAAGTGCACAGTTGTGTATACTCTTTTCTGTGTGTTATGTTTCCCACACCAAGGAAAAGTCGTTACTGTCGACCAACTGGCATTCTTTAATTTTGATTCACGTACTAGAACCGTACCTTTTATCTCGAAAACACCTCCCGGTTATGAGAATGTTGGTGTGGGTCTTTTAAAAGATTCAACCTTGATGGGTACATTTCCTATTCCACCACCCGATATTCCTCCTCCTTTTGTCGCCTCAATTAACATGATATCAACCTCTGTTCTTGAAACCCCTGAGTCTTATGACCCATGGATAGTACCTAGCTCCAGTGACTATCTTTGTTACGATGATCGGATACCTTTAAGATCAGTAGAATCAAATTATCAAGCTATTCAATCAGAAACTACTTCTCCCCCTTCTCTCTGTGATACATCTCCTGATACATTTCATGTGATCTTTCCTATGGATAAGATGATCATGATGATCATTTCTATGAAAGATACCTCATGGGACGATGGGCATCATCGTTCTATTCTCTTCCTCGAACGTGATACCATAGAGAGCTACCAACGGATTTAGACTCCTTCTACCATTGTTTTTATTTATTTTGTTCTTGAGTCAACAAATGACGTTTTGTATGAAGGGAACTTGAGTAATATTTCACCTAACATTCCTCTTGACATATCAATTAAACCCGAGGTCGTGGAAAATGTTCATATTGGTGCTTCATGTTCTACTGATGAGGTTCACAATTATAAATCCCCTTTTCAAGAATTCCGTGGCGTTTTTTCCTAGAGTTATGAAGAAATGCCTGGTATTGATCCTAATATCATTATGCATTCCATTAATACTTACCTAAACGCTAAACCCATTTGGCAGAGACTTCACCCAGTACATCCATGTAAAGTTTCTTCTATTAAGCTTGAAGTTGAAAAAATTCTTAAAGCTGGATTTGTCTATCCTGTGGCTTTTACCGATTGGGTGTCCAATCTTGTTCCGGTAAACAATAAACAAGGCATGATTCACGTTTGTGTATATTATAGGGATATCAATAAATATTATCCTAAAGACAATTATACAACCCCTTTCATTGACTAGATTGTTGACGACTGTGCTGGGAGTGAAATATTCTTCTTAATGGATAGTTTCTCCAACTATAATCAAATCAATATTTTACTTGCGGATCAACATAAGACTGCTTTTATTTTCCCTTAGGGAACCTTTGCGTACCAAAAACTACCTATTGGTCTAAAAATGTTGGTCCGAATTTTCAGCGCGCTATGTCTTATTCTTTTCATGACATTAAGCACATTGTACAACCCTATCTAGACGATCTACTGGAACATTCCATGCATCATCAAGATCACCAGACACATTTATGGGCCATTTTCCTACGTTGTCGTTATTATCGAATACATTTGAATCCACACAAATGTGTTTTTTGTGTGGAGTCCGGACAACTTCTTGGTTTTATTGTGTCTATACATGGGATCAGGGTAGACCCCTTGAAGATCGAGGATATTCTTAATCTACCTCCTCCTTCCACGCTATGCCAACTCCAAAGTTTGCAAGGGAAGGAATTTTTTTTATGTCGATTAATTCCCAACTACGTCGAATTAACGAAAGGATTTACTCGGCTTCTTAAGAAAGGTTATGATTTTGTATGGGACTATACTGCAAACAAAGCCTTTGAAGCTTTGAAACTCTCCTTAACCCATACACCACTGCTATTTCAACTTGACTATAGCCGAGATTATTTATTGTACTTATCTACTTCGGAATCTACCATTGCTATGGTTTTAATCCAAGAGGATGATTCACATGATGAACATGTTATATACTATTTGAGTCGGAGTCTCATGACCATCAAAACCAAATATTTACATGTGGAGAAACTAGACTTGGAAGCTGTTCAAGCTGTTCAACGTTTTCATCACTACATCTTATTATGCAGAACCATAGTCATTTACGATTGCAACCCCATGAAACATATCCTTTCTCGACAATTGCTGGGGGGAAAGTACTCTAAATGGATAGTTATTCTCTAGGAGTTCGATTTGGAGTTTGAACGCGCAAAGTCAAATAATTCTTTGGTTTTTTCTGAATTGATATGTGACCTTCCCTTTAATGAAACATAAACCACAACAAAGGATTCCTTACATGATGAATCCCTCTTTTTGATCAACTATGATGGCATATGGTACGAATATATTATCATCTATCTCCAAACCCAAAGTTTTCTACCTGATTTTACTAGTATAGATCGTTGTTGTATATGGTATCAAGCCTGCCAATACATCATCCTTGGTGATACCCTTTACCTCTGTGGTATTGATTCCATATTTCAACGATGTCTCACCTATGATGAAGCTGAGAAAGATTTGAATGACTATCACTCTAGAGCATGTGGCGGTCATATGTCTGGGTATGCCACTGCCCAGAAGATCTTACGAGTTGGTTATTTCTGGCTTCGTTGTTTAAGGATTACATTGCTACTATTTAGAAATGCCATGCTTGTCAAACCTACAACAATAAGATCCGATATCATCCTTCTCATATTCACCCTGTATTTTCGGTTGGTCCATTCATTAAATGGGGCATTGAATTCATGACATGTAACCCTCACCTGGTCGTGGGGCATGGATACATTATTGTAGTTGTGGATTATTTCACTAAGTGGGCTGAGGCAATGCCTACATTTGATAGTACCAGGAAAACTGCAACGTTGTTCATATTCAATCATATCGTTACTAGATTTGGTGTCCCTCAAGCCATCGTTACTGATCATGGTAGTCATTTTTGCAATTTCATGATGTCTGAACTTACTGAAAAATTGGGTCTTCAACATGAAAACTCAACCCCCTATTATCCGCAGGACAATGGCTAGGTTGAAGAAATCAAAAAATTTCTCACTACTATGCTTCGACGGATGGTAGGAATTCATAAGTCAAATTGGCACACGATGTTGTTCTTAGAATTATGGGCCCATCGGACATTTGTTAAGTTTTCCACGAGATTCACACCTTTCCAGTTAGTATATGGTATCGAAGCCATTTTGTTGATTGAATGTGAAATCCCATGTTTGAAAATAGTTGAGAACTTCTCCCTAACACCTCAGTTGAGGAGGAACGTCTTTTTTATTTGATTCGATTAGACGAAACCCGTCGTGACATTGACTTAGTTATTGAAACTCAGAAAAAAAATTTCAAAGCTCAATATGACAAGCATGTCAAACCACTTGTTTTTTCTAAAGGTGATCTAGTTCTTCTTTATGAGCAAGATCATGATTTGCTAGGGGTTGGTAAATTTGAGCCCATGTCACGGGGTCCTTATATTTTCAAATGAGTGTTGGAGAAAGGGGCTTATGAGCTGGTAGATTATGTTGGAATTCCTTTGAGTGAACCCAGAAATGGGATTTACTTAAAGAAGTACTATGCTTAAATCATTTTTGCATGAGTGTTGTGTATTTCTAATGTATCATACTCTTGTGTGTATTTTTTCATTTTTGGCTTTTCCCTTCAAACTGCTTACCTTGCGTTGTGCTTGGTTTCCATATGTTTGTGTCTTCGCTACCCTATATTGGCTTCACTGATGGCTCTATCCACAGTACTCAAAACTTAGTGTTTGCTGCTTGGGAAATCTACGCACCTACGGATGAATCGATCAGTCTACATGGTATTTGTCTTGGTCATGCAACTAACAATATCGCGGAATACAATGCAGTTATTGAGTTGTTAACTGATGTTGTTTCACATGTTGTTTCACTTGGAATCTGTCATCTTATTGTACGAATCGATTCACAATTAGTAGTTCTACAGTTGAGTAACATTTATTCCATCTGAAGTCCTACTTTTTTAAGGGTATATTTACAATTTCACCACTTGGAACGTCATTTTGATTACATTGAGTATCAACACATTCTTAGATGTCTAAATACATTAATAGATGCATTGGATAATTATGTGTTAGAAAGACATTTGAGACATTTATAAAATCCAATCACTTTTTGTACATAAAACAAGTAAGTCGGTAGAAGCCTCATATTCATAACGATAAAAGTTTACAAAAAGTGTTTTTGTCCGAAGACCAAAATATCAAAAATGTGAATCTCATAGCTTCATGTACAAGAGAATCAAGGATGCTTCTCGCTATAACAAGTGACTTCTCGTGCTACTGTACAGAGTAGTCGACTGATGGATGTAAATACGCCCACTGTGTGGAGTTGATAATGCCTAGGGATCTCATCCACTGTGGCATCAAGGACATGCATGGTCAGCCCCTCCAGGTTCTGTTCTATGACCTCTAGATCTGCGACACATACTCCTGCTACAATGCCTCTCTCTTCCCGCATCTGGATCGGGGATGAACCTGGAGGAAGATAAGATCCCACATCTGCATTATAGAAGAGCACTTGATTAGTCATCGGATAAATAACATAAAAAACATTTTATATCATTAAAAATAACATAAACATTATATATAAAAAAAATCTTCTTACCTATGTCTCCCCACTGGGAACCTTCTGAAAGAGATAGGTTTGGATCTCCATGGAAATTTACCCTGACATACACAAAATCTTCAACTATGAGCAACTGAGTCCTCACCCATTGGAAGAAGACATCGTCATACCTGACGATATGACCACCTCCATGTCGTGCCATGAGATCTACCCACCTCTTCATCCTCATATCCTATGGAGAGGGTATACCCCACTCCACTTGTAAGCATATGACAAGGACCCTCTCCAGAAAGAAGGATACCAAAATAGACCCATATCCAAAAAAATTTAACCCGCCACTTCTACACTTGGTAAGTTGTTTCTTCATGCTTTTAAGGACCCCTTTGCATCAGTTGAAGACTCTAGAATCCATGCATTCCAATGCATACTGAAAATGGCTTTGTAAAGCCATGTGGGGAGTGCACTCCCTGCCATGCGAGTAATAGTATATAGGATAGTCCGCAAAGGAAAATCTCAGACATCCCTGATAGCTACCTTACCACTATGTTTCTCGGTACCCGACACACAATGATGATGGACGTAGTATTTCATAGGCTCACCTTCACCCCTGCTGCCTGTAAGTTTCACCCATGAACCACAGTGAGATAGTCCTGTCAGGAAATAGATATCATCGATATCTATGGTGAGTGTGTGGGTACCCACATGAAATGCATGCTCGTTCACATCCCACATGTGAACCAAGTACTCTAATAGTCTCAATTGGTCTCTCATGCCCTGAATCTTGAAGAATTTTAGTAACCCACACAGTCAGAGGGCCATAAATGTTCTTGGGTCATTATCGATGAAGTAATCTTCTTCTTCGTGCCCTCATTCGTGCCACTCCAACATCTTAACCGTGGAATACCTGCCAAGGAACCATAAGATGAGATTAGAAACATAAACTTATTTCCTGGGGGTTTTCCCTTGTTGGGTTCATATTTTTAAGTTTTGGGTTGCGGTCATCGCACCCTACCTATAGGGTCACCTGCGACGATCCTAGATCGTCACGGTTCCCGATATAGGGCACCTACGATGACCTCAACGCATGAGTAACCCCTAAAAAATCAATCCAAAAATTAAATTTAACCAATGAAAAACAATTTTAAAACCATGCAAAGACGAAGGAGAGGGAGATTACCTTTTTTGTAGAGACGATTCATGAAATGATCCTCCGTGCACTCCGCAATCAAAAGTTGAAGATCGAGGTGAAAAGGGGATTTGGAGCAATATTTGGGTAAAGTTACAAATGAAATGGTAAAATGTGGGTTTTTACCTATTTTATTGATTTTTATCACTTTTCATTGGTATATTATGTTATTTTTATGATTTATCCAAACCCTAAGGTATTAACAACTTTACAAGTGATTATTTTTTGCAGATTGAAAAAAGTCTATAGGGGAGACTTTGGAACAAGGGTCCGCTTTTTTGGTTTATTTTTGTATTTTTCTCATGTACAGATCCTTTTAGGGTTTTTCAAGAAAAATTCTAAGCACAGTCTTAATTCTTTCCCGCACTCGTAAAACCATGAGAACGTAATCGGGTAGTCTTTTGTCATTTTTTCGAACTCGTAATGGTGACATGAAAAACAAAACCTATGGAGTATCCTTTAAGCTCTTTTCACACTCCTTAAAAATGAAAAGATTGCCGAGCAACCTTGTCCTTTTCACACTCGTAAAAGTATTTGAAGAAAACATCTGATGAGTGTTAGGTTATCACTTTTTCGGTCTCGTCAGATTAATTTACGAAAAAGGGCCTGATGGAGTTTTCTATAAGTGTTTTTCAGAGTCTTTAAAAATGAAAAACCCTTGAGTTTTCTCTCTTTGGACTTGTTAAATAAACATCGAAAGACCCATATGGGATCGAACGAATCCTTCTTAGGGTTCATTAAACATACTCTAAGGGACTCGTCCGAAGGATGAGATTACATAAACAAGCATATGTTATCCTCCTCAAGCTTGTGTAAAAATAAAGAGGTACTCGCCAGAAATGGTGGGGGAAATTTGGGAAATAAATTTGTCTCTGTATTTGTGATTAGTGGTAGTAATAGTCGCTCTTGAACATGACACCCCCCTTCATCATTGTATCCAGGTTGGGAAATCCATTTGTCTCTCATTTGACCATCCACAAGTTCATATGTTGGGTCCTCCTTGAGTCAATCATGCCAAGACCATTGTCATGTTGTTCATATGTTCAAGAGATGTTGAACCCAAACAAGACTTCTATTGAGTTAGCCATCTGCAATAATAAATTTTCTACCATGTTGGCCTTCCCTGTGTTAGTTTTGAATCACTTCATACTCCGCTCTATCTCAAATCTGTTACATATTTTGTGTCATTGATGGGGGATACATCAAGTCCCTCCTATGACGAGTCTTTTCCTATCGAATTCAACTCATTATCTGGGAACAAGACCTAGAAATCATTTAGTACCTTATAGCCTACATGCCTCAATGGTAGGTTTCTTCGCTTTCAACAGTGGGTTCATATCATTGACCCCTGAATGGAAGATTCCATTGAGTGTTCAACTTAAACTCATTTATTCATATTTGTTGGATTGTATTGGGGTACCTTAGGAGTCATTGACATCAATGGTGATTTCCCTCACACTTGTTAACGATTTCCATTAATGACCGGTAATCAAGTGGTTTCTACCATGTTCAACCTTGACACTTGTAATCACTTGGATGATTTGTACTTAGAGATGATGGAATGAAGACCCTAGATCTTATCATTTTGGTCTAGGTTGTGACGGATTATTCATGAATTTGTACTGACACATAGATCCATTGTCTGTGTCTCGTGACCATGTTCAAATTTGAATTATTTTACAACATAGATCCACAGTGTGTGTTTAGTGTCCATGACTCACTTGACACTTATGATTAGAGTGACTTGTAGTCTGAGCATGGGAATGCCTACCTAAAAAATGGTATGATATTTATTATGCATATTCTTATTTTTTTGCAGGTTCCTAATCGATGCACTCCTTGTTTTCAACACACACATTCTACAAAGTATTTAATTTGTCACGAGTTCCAGCTTCATACTTTGGGGGCATTCTATTACACATTATTTTCATCACCTCAGTGATCACCTGACGACATGTTTCATGTTCCCTAAAAACTATTAAAAGAGGTTTTCTCCATGGGAAAAGTGATTTTCTTTCCTCTGCCAAAAACCTTATGAAGGAAGGTTGTCACACCCTGATATATGTATGGGGTGCGATGATTCCTGATCGTCGCACTCTGCCCTATACCTGGGCTGCAACGTCGTCACATGCTTCTTGTGCATAGGGTGTGATGATGCTTAAAGCATGGGAAAAGTCAAATTTCATGAATGTTCTAGAAGGGAATCTTCTAGAAGATGAGGTGGCCTTCGATCAGTTTGGATCTTACTCACTTCTTTGATTTGGTGGGATCATCCTAATCTCCTCATCCATCTTTCTTTCACACTATATAAAGAGGGATCTCTCATGGAAAAGGCTAATGTTGAATAGGCTAAGAATTGTATGGAGAGTTCTACTTCAGATTATGCTTGAGAGATTTGCTTTAGTTCTTCAAGTTAGATTGTGGATCTTCTTCATTCAAGGCATTTGGAGCAAAGGTGTGTGTGTTGAAGCAAAGAGTCATTGAAAAGGGACCTTTCAACATCAAGGCATGGGGTGTATTCTCCACTTTCTATTCACTTAATACAGTAATGCATTTCTTCCCTGTATAAGCATCTTGTCTTCTATTGTATAATTCCTTGATCATATACATAGACTTCATTAGAATATATATATCTTTGTTTCCCTTCTTTTTTGGTTGGTGATTCTTAGACAAGATTACTATTCTACAAATTCAAGGAAGGAGCTACAAAGATGACACTAGCAGGGACAAGCGTCGTTTAAAAGGTATGTCACTTGTAACTCATTAAACTAGTTCGTATGATAATGAAGTTTAAGGAGAAGTGTGCATTCTATTATGTTTTGTTCTAGTTTCTAGTGGGATATAGGGAGATCTGTTTGTGTCCGCACTTGCTGATTAATCCAATAACACCTATGGTGAAACCTCTTGTTTGACAATCAAATGTTCCAAAAACTAGTCAATCCCATGTCCATTCTCCTCATATATTTGATCCACCGGTGATTGAAGGGGAAGGAACTACAACATTGTTAACTCCACAACAGGGAGGTCAAGAATGTCAGAATAGGGGTTCATTATCCCTACCTAGATTGAGCACTATGTGGAGAAGAACTCCTAAACACATTAAAGTCGATGAAAGTGGTCTAGCATCACTTGAAGGCAAGTTACCTAACCGTACTATTCGTTATCATTCGTATAAAACAATTAAAGAATATTTTGAACCATAATCCGATGCTTCTAAATGTCAATTATTTTTGTCTTTGTTAAAATCTATAAGTTTGATTGTTGTTAGGAGAATTTTAGGCATTAAAACAGTCAAAAGTTTAGCAACAAGTCATCATATTATTATAAACCTTGTAGATACTTTTCAAAAAATTGGTAAGAAATCTTGTTCTAAATACCGCAATGCAGCCCGACATGTCTTGTCACAATCAATTGTTAGCAAAATAACAAAAAAACATTGTTTTCTATAATAAACCTCACACCTCATGAAATACAATGTCAAAACCCTTAGAAAGTATTATCATAGATGAGATAGCCTCGACACAAGTGACCCAACATATTTGTAGGCCTTCACTTGTAGGCTACCCGTTCTAACATGAAGTTAATTGGAGCAATTAAAGGAATAATACACGATTTTTGGCATGATAACACCAGGCCTTCTTCCAACCAAAGAGATGTACTAAAATTGAGAAGGGGATCTAGGGACTATGAAACCCATATTAAAAATTTTCTTGACCTTACATAGACATAATTATATGAGATATTTAGGAATATACATAGTGCACTTAAATTGGGCCAAATATCTTTCCATAAATGCAAGGCTTGGTATGTTCGAATAAACAAAATTCGTAACACATGTTGTTTTAGATATTACATTGAGATCACATACAAGCATGGGCTGGATAGTAACAAAGAAAAATGAGTTATATTGAAGGAGTGTCACTTCTACATAAGAGATGATTGGTGACATGAGTTAGCCTATGTACAAAATTTCTTTAATTTGTGTTACAATCACCTTAAGAAGAAGAACATACAGATGTATCAACATTGGATTTGGTCAGATGGTTGTGCAAGCCAGTTAAAAAATGCTCATGTATTTTAATGGTTGTGTATGTTGCACAAAAAACTCAAGGTAACAGACATTTGGAACTATTTTGAGTTCATGCACGTGAAATGGGAGCATGATGGAGAAAGTGCATGCATAGAAAGAGCATTACACATGCAAGAAATGAACTTCATGAATACTTCCCTCATTCGAGATGCGAAATCCATTATTGAATGGTGTTCTTTAGTAATGGGAGAGGGAAGAGGAACCCACGAAGATCAATCACACAAGAAAGGAAATGTACATAGGTATTCTTGGGAGGTGGTCGATGTAGATCGATCACAGTGGTATGAATGAAAAACAAACCAAGGAACTCGTGGATTCCATTTAGTTAGAACATCAGACAATGCAATAGTTGAAATATGGACAAGAAAACTCTCTTGCTTCTGTGGTCCATGTAGTAGTAATGAATGGGATGATTGTGAATCGACAGATTGTGTTGATAGATGGGATTTTGTATCACTCCCCATTGGTCAAAGTTTAACTATGAAATTATTCTAGTTGGAGGAGGAACAATCAAGTCTTTCAACAGATTTTGATCATGTCTCAGATCTCGTATTGCCAGGTTCATTGAAACCTTCTATTAAATTTTGAATAACTAGAATCAATTTTTTATTCTTTGGTCATTTAGTGGATTCACATGTTGGCACTCAATTTTTTGTAGGGTTCATATACATAGTGGTTTCCCTAAGAGATAATGAATGGGGCACTAATGATTGGTTGGAATGTTGCTTAGATGGAAAAAACACCCTCATGCAATCAGTAACAGACTCTGAAAGCATTGAATTTCTGATTGGGTCAATGGTTATTAAAGGAGAATATCTGACATAGGATGAAAGAAAAATAAATAAATATGGTTATTTATTTAAATATTATAAACCAGGTCAAGTCGTATACCACTTTACGAACTTGGTTGTTGGTACAAACCTCCAACTACAAACAATGTCATGTAAGAACTCATCAAAGGTACACTACTTCTTGCCTTACTCTGAGCATGAGAAGTTAATGGAGACCATCAATATTAGAAGTGATTTTGATGGTCTACTTGAATGACCATAGGTATGTAAAAGGAATAATTGAAGTAATATTTCAGATTTATGAATTTATGAAATTTTGGCTTTAGTTTATGGTTGCTATGGTATTCTTGTCTTGCTATTGAAATTCCATGCCTTTCATTTCCTTCACTTTCCATTCCATTCCATTTCTTTCCTTTCCATGCCATGAATTTCCTTTCCATGCCTTGCCTTTCCATGCCATGCCTTTCCTTTCCA
This sequence comes from Picea engelmannii, assembly GCA_009831015.1. NCBI lineage: Eukaryota > Viridiplantae > Streptophyta > Pinopsida > Pinales > Pinaceae > Picea > Picea engelmannii. Next base: position 84,578 of record ML808416.1, read on the forward strand.
TGCCTTGCCTTTCCATACCATGCCTTTCGTTGCCTTCACATGCCTTGCCTTTCCTTTCCTTTCCATTGCATGCCATGCCTTGGCTTTCCTTGCCATGCCATGCCTTTCCTTGCTATGCCTTATTGCCATGCCTTGCCTTGACTTCATGTGGAATTCCATTCCATTCCATGCCTTGCCTTTCCATCCCATGCCTTGTAATTCCTTTCCATCCCATGCCTTGCCATGTCATGCCTTTCCTTTCCATGCCATGCATTGCCTTGCCATGCCTTGCATTCACGTGCCATAAATTTCCTTGATTTGGCTTGGAAAGGAACAACATTGGCATGGAAATGACATGTAATGGAAAGGCATAGAATTGGCAGGGAATGGCAAGGCATGGCAAGGCATGGAAAGGAATGGAAATGGAATGGAAATGGGATGCAATGGAATGGAATGAAAAGACATGACAATGACATGGAAATGGAATTTAATGGCATGCCTTACAAAGCCATGCCTTACCTTGCCTTTCCTTTCCATGCCATGCCTTTCCTTAACGTTTCAGGCCATGCCATGCCATGCCCTGGTTTGCCATCCCATGCCTTGTATTTCCTTTCCATTCTATGCCATGCCTTTCCTTTCCTTTCCATGCCTTTCCTTTCCATGCCATGCCATGCCCTGCTTTTCCATCCCATGCCTTGTATTTCCTTTCCATTCTATGCCATGCCTTTCCTTTCCTTTCCATGCCATGCCATGCCTTTCCTTCATGTGCCATGTGTTGAAATAATGTAACTGAAAAGTGTATTCTTATTATTATTTGATATATTATTCATTGGATCAATCCCCATTGTGGATTGATCATGTCGGCTATTGTAATAGGACCAAATCCCCTTTTGCGGATTGGTCAAATGATAATTATAATAGGTAGAATAAGAAGTCGGCCTCAACAGATATTAAAGAGGCCCTAGAACATATTAAAGGTGGTTATAACCACCCAGTTTGAGAAGTCTGCCCTGCCAGTGAAGAGACACTTCACACATGCCATTCTTGTATAAATAAAGAGGCCAACACCTCACTTAGACACACAACTCACTTGCTCATTTGAGAGACAAGTTTCAGAATTGCAGTTGGAGAAGAAAGAGAGAGAGTGGCACATATTTGGGAGATGATATTTTGTATTAGCTTAAGTTATCTCTTGGCATTGTATTGATTATCTATAATAAGGAAGTTTTGCCGGGTTTTCTTCCCCTGGAGGGTTTCCTAGGATAAATGTTGCGTCTCTTGTGATTGTGTATTTCTCAGTGATCTTGCCTTTATGTTGTTGTTATCTATTGAAATGAAAATAACTATAATAATGGCATAAACATTAAAATGGTATCAGAGCCAAGCTGAAGAGAGCATCTTTCGCAAGAGAAAAACGTCACTGTTGCCGTACATGCAAATTAGGGACTTTTTATGGCGATGCTTTTCAACCCCAAAACCATCTAGAAAAATGCACCCTCCCTCAAGGATTACTTTGGCATCATCAACACACCTTTTTAGTGGGTGGATCTACCAGAAAGTGAAACCCTCATTTCACAAAAGTACCAGAAGTACCAGAAAACCAGTGAACCAGAAGTACCAGAAGTACCAGAGTACCATAGGTACCAGAAAACTAGAAGCACCAGTCCAGAAATTCGTAGATCAAGTTTGGAAGGGTAAAAGTTGGATTTTCTTAGATCCAAGCACACCAGGCTACTCACCTCAACCAAGCGCATCTCTTGGTAAGTTCAAAATTTGATTTTGAGCACTTTCATTTTTTGGTCATTTTCCTAGCTCCAGGTAAAAGATGTCTGCAAGCACGAAGCTTGATGACAATCTGGAAGGTGTGGAAAATTTTTGTTCCTGGAAGTATAGGATTGGCCTAATCCTTGCAGAGAATGACCTAGCAATATTCATCAAAGAAGAAGTGTCGGAACCCGAAGATGCTGCAGAGAAAGAAAAGCATCAAAAGGACACAATCAGGGCCCAAAGAATCATTGCAGATTCAATCAAAGGCCATATGATTCCTTATGTGTCATAAAAGAACACTCTAAAATAAATGTTTGATGCCCTAAGCAGACTGTACGGAGTAATATGAATATAAGAACTCAACTAAAGAATACGAAGATGCAGAAAGGAGAAATGATCCAAGAATATTTCTCTAGAATTTCAGAATTCAAACAACAGTTAGAAGTGATTGGAGACACCATAGACGAGACGAGCTCATAATGACGACCCTAAATGGTCTCAAAATACCTTGGGATGCATTCATCCAAATGATATGTGCCAGAATGGAGAAACTAAAGTTTGATAGTCTATGGGAAGAATGCATCCAAGAAGAAACAAGTGTAGCTAACCGTGAAGCGCTACTAGCAAGAGATGATGATCAAGCCCTAGCTACTCACACCAAAAGAGGAAGGAAGAAACCCTACTTCCACAAGGAGACTCATAAAGAGCCTCAACCACCAAACAGATTCAATAATAAATAATCTCATCCAAAGAGATTTCAGAAGAGAGGACAACGAAGGGAAAGAGACTACTCATCTGTACAATGCTATCATTGTGACAAGATGGGACACATTGTTAAATTCTATCCAGCCAGACGAGAAGAATACAAGAGGAAACATAAGAGGCACTATTAATCCCTAATATTGGCTCATTACCCCTTAATTGGGGCATATTATATTAGTAATGTTATTTTATTTATGTCGGCTTTAAGCCATTAGTTGTAATTATACCTCCTAGTCTCCTATATATACCAAGGAGACATTTTCATTTTGA
>ML808416.1:93142-112073 GCA_009831015.1 Picea engelmannii
ATCTTGTACTTGAACATTTAAGTGGGGTAAAAGGAGGTTGCCCCCTCGAAGAGGCTTATTATCTAAAATTATCTCTTTTTCAAGGCGTTGAGTACTTTTCCTGAGGTTTTTCTATGCTATATTGATGTTTGGTTCTTAACATGCACCATGCCCATGCAGTTGAAGATGAAGAGCCACCTGCAAAGATGATAAGAGAACAGATCAAAGACTATGTCTTAATCTCGGCCCTCTTAGGATCGGTAACACATGGAGAGGAAACATGGCTCATTGATAGTGGTGCCTCCAAGCACATGACAGGTCAAAAAAGCTTTCTCTCTTGTGTTTCAGAAAAGAAGTTTTCTCAGAAAGTGACACTTGGAGATAATTACCAATATCCCATCAAGGGAGTGGGAGAATCAAACTACAAATTGAATTCAGGGAATTCATTAAAAATGAAGGACGTAATATATGTAGCAAGTTTGAAAAAGAACCTACTCTCCATTTCATCTTTAGAAAAGAAAGGCTACAGAGTTGCCTTTATAGATGGAGAAGTTCTTATGTGGGCTAAAGGAGAAACCATAAATGAAGCAATTATCATTGGAAGTGAAGAAAATGGCTTGTATAGACTAAAGGGTCACTCAGAAACTACCATGGCCCACGCCATTGAAAACTCATGTGAACTTTGGCATAGAAGATTAGCTCACATCAACTACAAGGCACTACCATACATATGCAAAGCGGTCACAGGTTCACCAGAACTTAAGGTGGACCATGAAGGCGTATGCAATGGATGCGCACGAGGGAAGAACGTCAAGAACCCTTTTCCGAAGAGAGACAACAAAGCATAAGGAGTCCTAGAACTCATTCATTCAGATGTGTGTGGCCTAATGCCATCGACATCCATTAGCAGGTATGTATACTATGTATCATTCATTGATGATTATTCTCGTAAGACCTAGGTATATCTCTTGAAATCTAAAGATGAAGTGTTCAACAAGTTCAAGGAATTCAAAGCCTTGATAGAGAATCTTTCTAAAAGAAATATTAAGATACTCAGGTCAGATAATGGAGGAGAATACACCTCAAAAGAGTTCGTGAACTTCTGTAGAGATGTTGGGATCAAGAGGGAACTCACTACTCCCTACAATACCCAACAAAACAGTGTAGTTGAACGAAATAACAGAATGATAATGGAAGTTGTGAAGACTATGATCCATGATCAAGATATTCCTATGTGCTTATGGGAAGAAGCAACAATGATGACTATTTATGTGCAAAACCGATTATCCCATAGTGCACTTGGGTTCAAGACCCCGAAAGAGATGTTCACCAGAAAGAAGCCAGAGGTAAGCCATCTCAAAATATTTGGCTACCCAATATTTATTCATATACCAAAAGAGAAGAGAAACAAGATGGAACCTTCAGGAAAGAAGGGAATATTTGTGGGATACTGTGAGGTCTCCAAGCCCTTCAGGATCTATATACCAGGTCATAGCCACATTGAGATCAGTAGATATGTGACCTTTGATGAAGATGCAGCACTCAAGAAATCAAGAAGATGCCAGCTTGAAGAAGTGTATGAAGAGGAACCCGTAATCCCAAGAAGTGCAGAGAGGGAAGTTCCTAGAGGCACAAAACCAGGGAGGGAAGACATAATTTCCCCTGATGAGGAAATTCCAGAAGATCATGATATATTGGAATTTCAAGAACCACCTCAGATGAAAATCCTCCATAAAAGAAATCCATCTTGGGCCAGAGAGCTTATTCAAGATGGGGAGAAGTATGGTTTTCCCCAAGGAACCATGAGACAGGTGAAAAGACCAAAGCCATTTTCCAGTTATACGGCTTTGATGTGTGACCTCCTAGAGAAGGAGCCTACCAGCTTTAAAGAAGCCTTTTAGATGAAAGAATGGGAAGATGCCATCACATAGGAATACCAATCGATAATCAAGAATGATGTATGGGAAATAGTTCCCAGACTGAAGAGTAAAGATGTGGTATCCTCCAAATGGCTCTTCAAAATAAAACATGCTACTGACGAAAGTATTGAAAAATATAAAGCAAGATTCGTCGCTCGGGGATTTTCTCAGAAAGAAGGCATTGACTATGAAGAGACATTCGCTCCTGTATCCAGATACACTTCAATCAGAACCATCATAACCCTTGCAGATAAGATGAAGTGGAAGTTACACCAGATGGACTTAAACACAACCTTTCTAAATGGTGTCATCGAATAGAAAGTATATATAGAGAAACCTCAAGGATTTGAAGTTGAAGACAAGAAGTATCATGTCTGTAAATTGAAGAAAGCCTTATACGGATTGAAGCAAGCTCCCAAAGCTTGGTATGGCCATATAGACAGTTTCTTATGAGCTTAGGCTTTACCAAGAGTAAAGCAGATTCTAAACTCTAATTCAAGGTTATGAATGATGAGCTAGTGATATTATTGCTATATGTGGATGACTTATTCTTAACTGGAGAAGAAAATATCATCACCGAATGTAAGAAGAGACTTGCCTCAGAATTTGAAATGAAAGACCTTGGCCTATGCATTATTTATTAGGTCTTTAGGTATGGCAGAGTCTAGAGAGAATCTTCCTTAACCAAGGGAAGTATGTAGTCGAAATCCTGAAGAGATTCGACATGTTGGAATGCAAGCCCATGAATACACCCATGGAAGCGAAACTGAAGTTTTTGGTTGACACATCATCAAAATCGATTGATGCCACCTTGTACAGACAGATTATTGGATCACTGATGTACCTGAAAAACACCAAACCAGACATTTGTTTTTCCATGAACACCTTGAGTCAATTTCTGGTAGAGCCCAGACATGTTCACCTTGTGGTTGCAAAACATGTGATGAGGTACCTTAAGGGTAAATTATATTGTGGTCTCAGTTATGATGGAGAACATGATTTCACATTGAGTGGATACACTGATTCAGATTGGGAAGGAAGCGTTGCTGACAGGAAAAACACTTCTGGATGTTGTTTCAATTTGGGATCAACCATGATCTCGTGGAAAAGTAGAAAGAAATCCAGCATTTCTCTCAGCACAACGGAATCAGAATACATTGCCGCGTGTTCTGCTAGTTGCGAAGCTATATGGCTTCGAAAGTTTCTGATCGGTCTATTTGAAGTAGAGATGGAAGCAACCTCGATCCTATGTGACAACCAAAGATGCATAAAGATGACAGAGAATCCTGTATTTCATGATAAGTTGAAGCACACATAGATCTAATATCATTACATCCATGACATGGTGCAGAGGGGAGCCATAAAGCTCCAGTACATTAGCATGGATGAACAGGTTGTTGATGTGTTGAACAAGCCCCTATCTCGTGTAAAGTTTGAGTACTTCCGAGATAAGCTTGGCATAGTCCGAAGGGACCTTCCTCGAAAGGGGAGTAGTTGTTGTGATGAGATATTCCCTACTTCCGACCTTATGGTTGTGACATAAAGAAATAAATATACCTTGCTTCCGACCCTATGGTTGTGACGTAAAGCAAGATGATGTGATATGACTAGTACTATGCTTCTGGCTATAGAGCTGCGATGTAAAGCAATTCTAGTACCCTGCTTCTGACCTGATGGTTGTGTCGTAAAGAAGGACGTGTTCCTTGCTTTCGACCTTGTGGTTGTGATGTAAATCAAGATGATGAGATGAGTCTGACACTGTGCTTCGATGGATAGCTGTGATATAAAGCCAGTCTAGCATCCTACTTTCGACCTTATGGTTGTGACGTAAAGCAGGACGAGTATCTTGCTTCCAACTTTATTGCTATGACGTAAAGCAAGACTATGAGACGAGACTAGCACTGTGATTTCGACTGGATAGTTGTGACATAAAGCCAGTCTAGCATCATGCTTCCTACCTCATGGTTGTGACGTAAAGAAGGATGTGTATCTTACTTCCAACTTTATTGTTGTGATGTAAAGCAAGACTATGAGACAACACTAGAACTGTGCTTCCAGCTTGATAGCTGTGACGTAAATCCATTCTAGTATGATGATGATGAGCCAGCCTCGTGCTGTGATGATGATGTATTAGTTTTATACTAATCCATATTGATGTAGATGATGATTGCATTCCTTTGAGAATAACGATGCCTGCCAATGAATAAAAATTCTGATGATTTATAGATATTCCAGTCAGTGCTCCAAGATGATATTAATGATGTTCCCCTCCTGATGCCACTGATGATGCAGACCTCTCTCTCGCCTGATGCTGTTGAAAAATACCCTTCTTGTTAAGGAGGAGTGTTGAAATAATGTAACTGCAAAGTGTATTCTTATTATTATCTGATATATTATTCATTGGATCAATCCCCATTGTGGATTGATCATGTTATCTATTGTAATAGAACCAAATCCCCTTTTGCGGATTGTTCAAATGATAATTATAATAGGAAGAATAAGAAGTTGGCCCCAACAGATATTAAAGAGGCCCCAGAATATATTAAAGGTGTTTATAACCACCCAGTTTGAGAAGTCGGCCCTGCGAATGAAGAGACACTTCACACGTGTTAGTCTTGTATAAATAAAGAGGCCATCGCCTCACTTAGACACACAACTCACTTTCTCATTTGAGAGACAAGTTTCAGAATTGCAGTTGGAGAAGAAAGAGAGAGAGTGGTGCATCTTTGGGAGAGGATATTCTGTATTATCTTAAGTTATCTCTTGGCATTGTATTGGCTATCTATAATAAAAAAGTTTTGCTGGGTTTTCTTCCCCTAGAGGGTTTCCCAGGATAAATGTTGTGTCTCTTGTGATTGTGTATTTCTCAGTGATCTTGTCTTTATGTTGTTGTTATCTATTGAAATGCAAAGAACTATAATAATGGCATAAACATTAACACCATGCCATGTCATTCCATGCCTTGCCTTTGCAATGAAGAGAATTGGCATGGCAAGGAAAGGAATAAAATTGGCATGGAAATTGCATGAAATGGAATGGCATGACAAGGAATGAAAATGACATGGAAATGGAATTGCATGGCACAACTTTCCAAGACATGCCTTTCCTTTCCATTCCATGTCATTCCTTGCCATGCCTTGCTTTCACATGCCATGCCTTGACTTGCCATCCCATGCCTTGTGTTTCCTTGCCATGCCATGCCTTGTCTTTCCATGCCTTGCCTTGCCATATCATACCATGCATTGCCTTTCCTTGCCATGCTTTGCCTTCACGTGCCATGTGATGCCATCCATTTCCTTTCCTTGAAATGTGATGCCATGCCATGCCTTACCTTTCCATGCCATGCCATACCTTGCCTTTCCATGTCTTTCCTTCATGTGCCATGCCATGCCATGCCTTTCCATGCAATGCCATGCCATTCCATGCCATGCCATGCCATGCCTTTCCTTTCCATTCCATGTCATCACATGCCTTGCCTTTCCTTGCCTTGAATTTCCATGCCACACATTTCCTTTCCTTCACTTTCCTTGCCTTTCATTTCCATGCCATGCCATGCCTTTCCTTGCCATGCCTTTCCTTTCCTTGCAATTCCTTTCTTTTCCTTGCCATGCCTTGCCTTGCCTTCACGTGTCATTCCATTTCATGCCATGATTTGCCTTGCCTTCATGTGTCATGTCATGCCATGCCTTTCATTGTCTTTCCATGCCATGCCTTACCATGCCTTGTCATGCATTTCCTTACCATGAATTGCCTTCACGTTCCATGCTATGCCATGCCTTGCCTTGCCATCCCATGCCTTGCCATTCCATGCCATGCATTTCCTTTCCATGCCCTGGATTTCCTTTCCATGTCATACCTTGGATTTCCATGCCATGGCATGCCATGTCTTGTCTTTCCTTTCCATGCCATTCCTTGTCATGCCTTGCCATGACTTTCCATGTCATCCCTTGCCTTCACTTTCCATGCTATGCCTTACCTTTCAATGGCATGTATTTCCATGTCTTGTATTTCCTTTCCTTTCCATGCCATCATTTCCTTTCATTTCCATGCCATGCCATGCCATGCCTTGTCTTTACATGCCATGCCATGCCTTGACTTTCCATGCTTTTCCTTTCCTTCACGTGCCATGCCATTCCTTTCCTTGCCATACCTTTTATTTCCTTGCCATTCCATTCTTTTCCTTTCCTTGACATGAATTTCCATGCCATGCCTTTCCATGCTATGCCATGCCTTGCAAACATATGTAATAATCATTGAGAAAAACCCTAGTGCTGGAGATCCTCTAACAAATGGTTGTCTGGGCAACAAAATGGTAATGGATGGGACCCTCTAGCTGAAATCTGTTGCCCCAGATCCAATTCCATTGATGGTTCATTCATCTGAGTCTTGATTTGAATTTTATATTGAATTTCAACTCACATCCTCAAGCCATTCATGGACATGTCAAAAATTTGGTCCAGGGGGATAAAATCCAAACCAAGCAGCATTACAGAGTTTTGTAAGATCCAACATGTTTGTTTTTCCAAGGCCCATGTGACTACACTACCCACAATTTCCCATCATAGTGTTCTTGGAAATCAACCTCTCATTCAGAACTGCACTATGCCTCATTGAGAAAAAATCTAGTGTCGAGGATCCTCCAAAAAATGGTTTCCTGGTCAACATAATTACAACGGATGGGCCCCAATAGCTAAAACCTAGTGTCCTGGATCCAATGCAACTGGAGGCTCATCCATCCAAGTCTCAATTTGAGTTTTATCATGAGTTCCAACTCACCTCCTCAAGTCATTCAGGGACATGCCAACAATTTGGTGCAAATCCAAACCTAGTAGCATACCAAAGTTCTATAAAATCCCTCACGTCTATTTTTCCAAGGCCCACATGACTACATTACCCACAATTCCCCAGCATAATGTTCTTGAAAATCGACCTCTCGTTTAGAAATTGCACTATGCCTCATTGAGAAAAACCCTAGTGTCGGAGATCCTCCAACAAACAGTTTTTCGGTCAATGGAATGACAACGGATGGGCCCCACTAGCTGAAAGTCAGTACCTTTGATCCAATGCGATTGACAGTTCATCCATCTGAGTCCCAGTTTGAGTTTTATCGTGAGTTGCAACTCGACTTCTTAATCCATTCAGGGACATGTTGAAAGTTTAGACCAAGGGCATAAAATCCAAACCAAGAAGCATAACCGAGTTCCATAAGATCACACACATATTTTTCCAAGGCCCACGTGACTACACTACCCACAATTTCCCAACATAGTGTTCTTGAAAATCAACCTCTCATTTAGAAATTGCACTATGCCTCATTGAGAAAAACCCTAGTGGCGAAGCTCATCCAAAAAATGGTTTTTCGGTGAACAAAATGACAATGGATGGCCCCCACTAGATGAAACCCAATGCCCAAGATCCAATTCAACCGATAGTTCATCTATCCGAGTCCTAGTTTGAGTTTTATCGCGATTTGCAACTCACCTCCTCAAGCCATTTAGGGACATGTCGAAAATTTGGTCCAGGGGCATAAAATGCCAACCGAGCAGCATAACAAAGTTCTGTAAGCTCCCACACATCTATTTTTCCAAGTCCCACGTGACTACACTATCCATAATTTCCCAGCACAATGTTCTTGAAAATCGACCTTTCGTTCAAAAATTGCACTATGCCTCATTGAGAAAATCCCTAGTTACTGAGATCCTCCAACAAATGGTTTTCTAGTCAACAGAATGACAATGGACGGGCCCCACTAGATGAAACCCAGTGCCTTGGATAGAATGCAACCGGAGGTTTTTCCATCCAAGTCTCGGTTTGAGTTTTATCATGAGTTGCAACTCACCTCCTCAAGCCATTCAGGGACATGGAAAGGCATGACAATGCAATGCCTTGTTATAAGTCTAGGTCTATGTATGGAAATGCAAGGAAATGAAAAGAAAGGCAATGCAAGCCAAGGCAAGACATGACAAGGCTAATCAAAGCTAGACATGGCAAGGAAAGGCAAGGATAGGCCTAGGTCTAGGTCTAGGTCTAGGTAAATCCTATTAATTATGATAATCCATGTTTCACAACTATGAAAATACCTTAGATATATGAATAAAGAGAGCTTATGATATGACATTGGAATTCTCATGCAAGTATTTTTATCTAAGATAGATGGGATAACAAGTTGTATAATTACATGCTTAATGAATCCTTTGATTGTAATTTTTACGTATTGAAGTTCATTTCGTACAAGCATTATTTTTTTAGGAAAAAAAGAAGATATGATACATGAATGGCATTATTTTTTTATTAAATTAACTTGATAACAAATTCTCTCTAACGATGAAAATAACTATATTTTTACAAACAATGGCAATGCCATGGAAATGGAAAGGCAAGGAAATGCCATGGCATCAAAATGAAATGCAAGACAAGGCATGACTTGGAAAGCTAAGGCATGTCATGGCATGGAAAGGAAAGGCATGGAAAGGCAAGGCATGGCATGGCATGGAAAGGCATGGCAAGGAAAGGCATGGCATGGCATGGCAAGGCAAGGCATGGCATGGCATGTCATGTCATGGAATGGAAAGGCAAGGAAAGACAAAACATGGCATGTCATGGCAAGTGAAAGAAAGGCAAGGCATGACATGGAAAGGAATGGAATGGCATGGAAAGGCAAGGAATGGCATGGCAAGGCATGTAATGGCAAGGCATGGAATGGAAAGGAAAGGCATGTCATGGCAAGGAAAGACATGGCATGGCATGGAAGGGAAAGGCATGGCATGGAAAGGAATGGCATGACATGACATGGCATGGAAAGGCATGACATGGAAAGGAAATGCATGTCATCTCATGGAAAGGAAAGGCAAGGTATGGCATGACAAGGCAAGACATAACATTGCATGGCATGGAAAGGCATGGCATGTCATGTCATGGCATGGCATGGCATGGAAAGGCATGGAATGGAAAGGCAAGGCAAGGCAAGGAAAGGAATGGAAAGGCATGACATGGAAAGTGAAGGTAATGCAAGGCATGGAAATTATTTTTTTCCTATTGTAACTTAGTTAATATCATTTATTGTCTTGGTGAGGCATGACAATGGCATGGAATGACAATGACATGGCATGACAATGACATGGAAATGTCATGGAAATGACATGCCATGGCATGGCTTGGCAAGGCATAGCATTGGCATGGAAATGGAATGGAACGACAAGGAAAAGCATGACAATGACAAGGAAAGGCATGTCAAGGAAAGAAAACACATGGCATGGAAAGGAGAGGCATGGCATGACAAGGAAAGGAAATGAACGACATGGAATGGCATGGCATGGAAAGTGAAGGCAAAGAAAGTCATGGAATGGGAAGGCAAGGCATGGAAATGGCATGACATGGGAAGGAAAGGCAAGGAAATGCATGACCCGACATGGCATGGCATGGCAAGGAAGGGAAAGGAATGGCATGGAAAGTGCAGGCAAGGAAAGTCATGGCATGGGAAGGCAAGGCATGGAAAAGAAAGGCATGGCATGGGAAGGAAAGGCATGGCATGAAAAGTAAATGCATGGCTTGGCATTTCCTTCACTTGTATTTCCATGCCTTTCCATGCCATGCCATGCATTGCCTTGCCTTGGAAAGGAAATACATGGATTGGAAAGTCAAGGCAAGACATGGAATTCCATGGCAAGACAAGGAAAGGCAAGGAATTTCATGCCATGTCATGGCATGGCATGGAAAGGAAATACATGGAAAGGAAATGCAAGGCATGGAATGGAATGACAAGGCATGGAAAGGCATATGGCAAGGCATGGCAAGGCATGGCAAGGCATGCCATGGAATGGAAAGTGAAGGTAGGTCAAGCCATGGCATGGAAAGGCAAGGAATGGAAATGGCATGTCATGGGAAGGAAAGGAAAGGCAAGGCATGGAATGGCATGGCATGGCAAGGAAATGCATGTCATGTCATGGCATGGGATGGCAAGTGAAGGAAAGTAAATTCATGGCATGGGAAGGTAAGGTATGGCAAGGCAAGACATGGAATGTCATGGAAAGGTAAGACATGGATTGGAAAGGAAATACATGGCTTGGAAAGGCATGACTTGGCATTGCATTCACTTGTCTTTCCATGCCTTTACATACCATGCCTTTACTTTCCATGACATTCCATTCCATGACATGCATTTCCTTGCCTTTCCATGCCATGCCATGCCTTGCCATGTCATGACTTGCCATGTCATACCATGTGTTTCCTTGCCATTCCTTGTCTTTCAATGCCTTTTCAAGGCATGGCTTGACAAGGCAAGGCAAGGCATGACATTATATGGCAAGGAAAGGCAAGGCAAGACATGGCATGGCATGTCATGGAAAGGAAAGGCAAGGCATGACATTATATGGCAAGGAAAGGCAAGGCAAGACATGGCATGGCATGTCATGGCAAGGCAAGGCAAGACAAGGTAAGGTAAGGCAAGGGATGACAAGGCAAGGCAAGGAATGACAAGGCAAGGTAAGGCATGGCATGACATGGCAAGACAATGCAAGAAAAGGCATGGCATGTAAAGGGAAGGAACGACATGACATGACAAGGAAAGGCATGACATGGAATGACAAGGCAAGGCATGGCTTGGCAAGACAAGACAAGATAAAGAAAGGTCCACGTCTAGGTCATTGATTTACCTAGTATGTGCTCTTTCTAAGTCGTTGATGGTTATTTCTTAAATGTGTTAAATACATGTTTTATCAAAGTGGTGATATTGCATGTTATCTTGTATTCTTCATGAATTAACCTTGTCTTGCAACCCTCAATTTCATGGTTAGATTAGGACAGACCCTCGATTTCCAGCCTTATTATCTTGACGTTTAGGGTTTAGTTGTCATCTTTCACCCTTAGAATACACCTTGACACCTTTTATTACATTTATGTCATTTTTTCAGCCCTTTAGGGATTGATGTCTTGAATATTCTAGGGCTATTATGTGCCATCTTTCCTTTCAGAAAGAATTTGTTATCTAAACCCTAGTTTAGGCTTTCATTTTCATACCCATTTCATTTAATGATTACTTGTTTTAAGGGATGTTATATTTGTCTTGTTGTAACTTAGTTAATATCATTTATTGGCTTAGTGAAGAATGTCAATGGCATGGAATGTAAATGACATGGAAATGGCATGGCATGGAAATGACATGCCATGATAATGGCTTGGAAAGACATATAATTAACATAAACATGGCATGGCATGGAGAGGAATGGTAATTCTATGGCATGGAGAGGAATGACAATTCCATGGCATGGAAAGACATGGAAATGACATGGCATGGCATGGAAAGACATGGAAATGACATGGCATGGCATGGAAATGAAAAGGCATGGCATGACATGACAATGGAGATGGCATGGAAATGGGATGCAATGGCATGAAATGACAAGGCAATGCCATGGCGATGGCATGGCTTGGCAAGGCATGACATGGAAATGAATGGAAATGGCGTGGCAATGGCATGGGATGTAATTCCATGGAAAGGAAAGGCATGAAAATGACATGTTATGGCATGGCTTGTCAAGGTATGTTAATGGCATGGCATGTCATGGAAATGGCGTGGCAAGGCAAGGTAAGGAAAGGAAATTAAAATGTCATAAACACTTCATTGGATGGAAAGGAACTTTGTGTTATAAATTTAAGTCATATGTCCCTAAAAAAATGTTTTTTATTTCTTGGGATGAGAAATGTTTCTTTTTTTGTTGTTCTTGTTTCATTGCAATCCACATTTGTATTTGAATTTTTCCTTGCATAATGTTATGGAAAGTTATATTTATTGTTGTATAGGTTAAAATGGGTAGCTACATGAAAATACATGGAAAACTACATGACAATACATGGGAAGATACATGCCAATGGAATGGCATGGCATGGATTGGAAAGGCATGAAAATGGAATTCCATGGCATGGCTTGGAAATGCATGACATTGACATGGAAATGGCATGGCATGGCAAAGCATAACATTGGCATGGCATGGAAAGGGATGCCCATGGCATGGAAAGGGATGCCAATGGCATGGAAATCGCAAGGCATGGCATGGAAATGGCATGGAAATGGGATGCTATGGCATGGCATGAAAAGGCATGGAAATGGAATGGCTTGGCAAGGCATGTCAATGGCATGGCATGGAAAGGCATGGAAATGGTGTGGAAATGGCATGCCATCGCATGTCTTGGAAATGCATGGTAATTGAATGACATGCAAATGTCATGGCCCTTTGTATCCTTGTGTGATCTAACCCAAAAATTGGGTAGGAATGTGCAATAAACTCTCATAGATGTTGAAGGGAAAAGAATAATGGTTTCAAGTCTCCCTGGAGGAATGTTTGTAGCATAACATTATTCTATGGTGTGTCATGAAATGTAACCTCAAAACCTTTATTTGTAGGTGGAAAATGATACCCATTCTAATATCTAGTTTCAATTTGAACTCTCTCATTGTATTGATCAAAATCAATAAGTTTAATGGACATCATGGAAGATTGAATAAATTTTATTAATAATTGATGGGTTTAACAAAATTTACATATACCCACTACACAATCTAAACAAACATGAGTACATTAATGAGTCATTAACTAGTAGTTTTGGTATTTATGAATGGTTACACATAAATCAAATGATTTTATATATGTCATGCATAGAAAAAGGGGAATAATGTGAGTTCCCTAGAAAATGGTCAAATTATGGATTGAATCAACTAATAAACTAACAACTAGGGTTCTGAAAGGAATGCCAAGGGAAGACTAGGGTCAATTAATTGTCCTAAGGAGACTAGGAATACTAGGAAGTTATACCTAGAGGAGAAAATAAATACTTTTATCTTGTATCTCTAGTAAGATAAGAAGTTAGGGTTTTATGGCATTTGAAAACCCTAGTGCTACCTAATGTTCTTGTTATCGATAAGATATAGGGAGTTGATCTTGTACAATTGTGGGATACACATGTAGGTTCCAAAAAGGACTTACCATTATGTATGCTAGCTTGTTGATGATATCTAATGGAGTGAGATATTGGCTAATGTTATATTATGGTTTCCCTCACTAGGGTTTGAATAGCCCAACTCGTAATAACCCATGATAAGATATTAGTAGCTGCATGTACTTCATATTCTAAATATATATGAAGTGTTTGGGTTGTTCAAATGTTTTGTACTTCCATAATTGAGTTTTAGCTTATGCCATTTTCATAATAGAGTAATTCTAGTACTATTTTTGGAGGTTAATTTGACATAACATTGAGCTGAGATTGTTAAGTGATTTACAAATATCTAGAAGATAAATGAGAAAATTTATTTCTATAATAAAGTATTGTAATATGCCATGTTTTAGGTCACAATATTTAAAAGTGACAACTATTTGAGGGTGGATTATCATTGGATTTAGATGGAGATAATTCAAGAGGTAGTCCATATTGTTGGTTGTGAGTTCATGCAAATAATTCGGAAGGAATGATCTATCGATGATGTAGAGATACATGGTTGATTAGAAAACAATTCTACTTAAGAACCATTAATTTGTTATGGATTTAGCACTTAGCAATCTTTTCCAACATAGATATTTGTTAATGTATAACAAAAGTATTTATAATCACTTTAGAAAAAAAATCAAGGGATTAATACACATAAAATTCATACACTTTGAAATTCATATATTCTTCAACATAAAATGAAGAAACAATGAGATTCATAAAAAGTGTGCCATGAAATGTGTGTGTGTGTGTGTGTGTGTGTGTGTGTGTGTGTGTGTGTGTGTGTATTGTACATTTTTTACAAAATGGCACCTCGTGCCCAATATACAAAGCGAAAACAAGTTCCCTAACATAAAAAACATCCATATGGTGGCCTAGATATAAAATGGCAGTTGTTGGTCAATCATTGACCACTACCACCCTAACTACCCTCAAGATAATCCTGGAAATCTAGCTTTCTTCTCTTTCTCTAAGAAGCACCTCGAGTGGTTCTAGGCCTGAGTGTGCTTCAACACTATGGAGACTGCACAAAGAAAACACATTGTTATAAGTTTTTTTCCTCAATGAATTAATAAACATACAAAATGATACTTTATAATTTAGCCTAAGACAACTCATCTCATATGCTATTGTCAATCACGAGGGTGTTACCCTCCTCTATGACCCCAATCTCTCCGCGGTGCCACCTTGCATCAGTTATAAGGATCAAGTCAAGAAAATTAAATAAATATACATAAAATCAAATTCATGATACATAAAAAATGATCATCAACACATTATCTCACCATGAATATCTCGGGCCTTGATGGAGATTCACTAGCATATGGAGCACTAGGTTGTACTACCTGCTCCAAGAAAACCTCTATTGTGGCAGCCTTAGTAGATGGGGACGATGGAAATGGTGGTGGGGATGGGTGGCATAAAAGTGCATCCACTGTGGATGGATACAAAGGAATAGGTGGTGTGGATGGGTGGCCTGTGTGTGAATCCATTGAGGATGTGTGCAATAAAATAGATGTTGGGGGTCGACTGCGATAGACCCCCACAGGATGTACAAATGATTGCAACTCCCTAAGCATGGAGAAATGTAACCCAAGAGAAAATCTGAGGTGCCCAGGGAGTGCAGTAGTACTATAACTAGAAAATATGCCAACAACCTGCATACATATTAATAATATTGAACTATTAGTACCAAATAGTAAAATTCAAAAACATGATTTTTTTTTTTTGAGAATTATAGGATATTAAACTCTACACATGATACTTGTGATGCAGGTGATTTTTCCATCCCAGATGGGCATTCCCCGACATGGCCTAGTACCAAATACTATAGAAACACAAGAACATTAAAAATCTGAGGATGCCATAAAATAAAGAAATGACTATGGTGAATGTATCAAATGTGACACAGACCTGTGTGTGGGGTGTGCCCAATGAGAAATCTACCTTTACTGCTGCATCAATGGTGGGGCTAGAAACTGATGCATCCATGTGCATAGAGGGTCTACTACTCGGATGTAACAACTGCAAAACAACATACAATAAAATATTGATATAAATACACATAATACAAAATAAATATATAACAATGAATAACATAGAGAGGGTTAAGACACTAACCTCCTCCATGAAGCTATGCTATCCACTGGGCTCTATAGACCCATATCATATCTTCCCGTAGCTCGAGCCTCTGTGAGGTTCACATGGATGACTGCTATGTCCATGTGCCCTCTACTCACTGTACTGTCTTGTGCATGTTGAAGCTCCAACCCCTCTATCAATTTCACTGGAAGGAACCTCCTGCCGAGATAGTACAACAAATATAGTGTGTTGCACTAGGATACAAGTCAATGATGAAATGGCCAGTTGTACCTGCTACAAGCTCTTTGCAACAGGAGCATGTTGTGTAGGGGGTTCAGGCCTTCACCTAGGGAGACAAGTACCTAACACGGGATTGCGCCTAGCATGCTCTCAGTCCTGTGTAGACCCTTGACCCACCCCTTGGAAGTCACCCATGTCAAAGTAGTTGACATGCTTACCCAAAATAAACTTAGCCCATAATTTTCTCAAAAAATATAAGGGAACCTCCCTGTTATTGGATGGAAGTTTATCATATACCATATACTACCTATTCATCCAATTTTGACTAATGCGGGGATGGATGCACCAATCGATGTAGATGTGTTTCTTGGTCAATGGTAGTTCTTGTCCATTTCTAGGATCCCTAAAAATAAAAAATATTTGTTTTTTTGAAATTCCCAAGTCTTTGACTTGGTTTCTATAGAAAACAGTGTTACAGTACTCATACATTCTTTCTCTATAATCATAAATAGAGGTCAGTTTCCCTTGGGCACTTGTAATGGACTTCACAATGATGTCCAAAGAAGAGGCTAAGGAGACTCTTCTAGGCTCTCTAGTGTCCCTTAATTGTTCCTCAAGGGTTCTTAATATAACTAACCCCTCATCAATTTGAGTGTTTACATTGGGTGGTTGTGGTGGGTTGGGATTTTTCTCTCATTGGTTTTCTTCTTAGTGGTTTACATTGTCTCCGGGTCCCAAATTATATAGGCTGCAATTTAATAAGCCATGGCATGTAAATTAGGCTAGTTTTTTAATTAAAATAGAAAATAGAAAATATCTTTAATTTAGATTCTTGGGAGCAAAAGACTAAATTGGAAGTGACTAAATTGGGAGAAAAATAAGAGAAATCAAACATACCTAGAACAGCTGGGACATGGTGGCAAGATCCTCACCTTGTTTCTCCTTTCTATTTGTTCAATGAGGGTAAAAATGTGAGCACGATTTGTACAAATGAGGACAAATCATGCTCACATCCCTTTAAAAAATGTTTAGCAGAGGAACGTGCACATGCTCCTAGGAACGTGTTTTCTTAGGAACATGCACACTCTCTTAGGAGTGCACACATGTTCCTACCACTAAACCTACATGGCAAGCTGAGTGGAGGTTTGGGCACTTCCAAACCTATAGGGTTAGGAACATGTGTTCGTTTATGAGAACACACATGCGTTCCTATGAGTACATGTTCCTGATGATCCCCTTGCCACTATTTCAGACACCAACTTCATGCACACACCCATACTTGAATATATGAATACATTAAGAGAAAATCTATCCTTTGGCATACAAATTTTATTTTATTATGGAAAATTGAATGAATTGCATAAGAGGTTTGATTGGTCATATAGACTTATTCACATGTTTGGTAAAAAGGGAAATATAATTTATTTTAAAATTGGAAATGAAAATGCATATCGAAATGGATAAGTTCAATTGAAAGGAAAGCAATTTTATTTAAATAGAAAATAGTGATTTCATGTGCACCCACTCAATGAGGAAAAAGAAAAAGGATCTAGGAAACATCTAAGAGATAGTAATTTAGGAGAAGAGGTTAGGATGTGATGAATAATCTCTATTTTTCATTTTAAATAAAGAAGTACTTATGTTGATGCATGGGTGGGTGAATAATATGCATTTAGTAATTAAAATAATTAATATTTTGCATAATATGGACAAATGTCACGATCCTCAAAGGCTATACAAGAAAGAAGAATTGGGCTTGTTAAGAAACCACATTTTTGCAACCTAATACTAGATGTATGTCATAATGTTGAATTTTTTTTCGGTGAGTTGATGTTGAGTTGGTCAAGATTGTATATGTACTTAGGATTTGGGGACCTCATATGCTCTAGAGGATCCACACAATTTGAATGCTAATTTTTGTATTCTTCTCATACAACCCATTGTAGATTAGGGGTCCCTGGGGAAGAAGAGTACCTATTTGGGAGTTGGTAGGGTAGGTAAGAAAGTTATATATTTGGTAGAGAAGTGTTAGAGTTGATACTTGGATCAAGTTTGGAACTCAATAATCATAAAGGGAGGATATTCTACAACCTTATGTAAAATTTGTAAAGGTATTTTCATTTCTTTAGAAAGTTGGAAATTGGTATTTAGGGTTTGAAATTTCTAAAAAAATCCAAAGAAAATAGAATGTGTTTTAAGAGTTGAATTTGATTATTAGAACTCTTATAATAAGCTTCAAGACTAGTCTAACCCCTGTAGAAAATCCCATAGTGAATGATTGCTTAAAAAAAATTCTGGAAAGCAAATTGTGAATTGTGATCTCACCTTGTAGAAGAAAAAAATGTATTCAAATGTTAGTTACCTATATAAAACATGTGGTCACATCCATATGATTTCTAATTACTCTTAGGAAACCCATGGTTGAGTCATGTAGGTGAACAATTGAATTTTTTGAAGAAAATGTCTGGATTTTTCTAGTTGTTATGTTCTACTTCAAGAGGGAATGATGTGATGAGATTTATAGTGTTAGTATTTTGATATAAACTCTGTTTAATAAATCATTTGACTATTTTTATTGTCTCTATTTGTTCTTTAGAGAGTTCATCTTGATTTCTAGTTAGTAGATCGATCGTTTTGCATTGTTGAAACTCTTTTTGAAGTGTAATACTTATAATATAAACATTGGATTAATGGTAATCCTCCTCGAATATGAAGAAAGAAAAGAAGAATTTTTATCCAGCTGCATGCATAGAGAAAGAGCATTCAAAGAGGCTTTTGTATGCATCAAGTCAGTAGACCAATATTTTTGCATTGTTGAAACTTGAACTTTTTGAATTATAATACTTATAATCTAAATATTGAATTAATGGTAATCCTCCTCCAATATGAGAAAATAAAAGAAGAATTTTTATATTTGCATGCATAGGGAAAGAGCATTCAAAGAGAATTTTATATGCATCAAAGTTTTGATTGAAATGCATTCTTGATTAGTCATTATTTAGTTTGTTGTATAACTATGACCAACATAGTTGATAGGGTTATGGTGAGATGAAAGAGAGTTGTTTCAACTGTTATATTACTTAAAATTATATATATATATATATATATATATATATATATATATATATATATATATATATATATATATATATATATATATATATATATATATATATATATAGAAAAGGGTATTGTTACCATGATTAAGGGATTGTTAGTTCCATATTGAGAATATTGTAGTACTATCATAGATTGCAGTAGAGGGCCACTGAATGATCAAGAGAAGTTGATTCATTTGGGACTTGAAATTCACATTTTTTAAGTATGTATTAAGCAAATTGAACTGCAGATTGACATATTTTGTTGAGTATATTACATTGAAATATTTTAAGGATTATGGAACTTAATGTAAAGAATTAGTGATTATATCGTTCCATGACAATGCTAAATGATTCCTATGCTTATGTAAATGTTGCAAAGCTAATTATTACTTATATAAAAAATGTTGCAAAGTGTGTGTGTGTGTGTTCCGCATTATTGTAAGTTGTGTGTTTTGTTTTTTACATTGAAATATTTTAAGGATTATTACTTATATACAAAATGTTGCAAAGTGTGTGTATGTGTGTTCCACATTGTTGTAAGTTGTGTGTGTGTGTGTTTTTTTACATTGACATATTTTAAGGATTATGAAACTTAATGTAAAGAATTAGTGATTACATCGTTCAATGACA
>ML808417.1:1765-16679 GCA_009831015.1 Picea engelmannii
TGAATGTGTTGGATCTTGAGATCCTTCTGGATCTATGGAAAAAGATCCCTTCTCCTACAAATACTCTTTAGGGTTTAACCATTAACCATATGTGAGTACATACCTCGGATAGCATTTGCAGGTAGTGGCTCCATCTAGTAGCAACGATAATCATTACCAAAAACTTCAAGAGTGATTGAAACTGGTTCTACAGCTGCAACTACAACTAGTACTGCAACTGCAACTGATACTGCAACTACAGTTGGTTCTAAGACTGTAACTGCAACTGCAACTTAGGGTTTTATGAGGAAACCCTAATTTTTCAAACTTTGAATTTTGAAATTCTGATCCAGGGGATAGATGTGCTGGGCTGAGGCAAGTTAGCTGGTGCAGTTGGAATTTTGAAAATCCAACTTTTACCCCCTCAAACTTGATCTGCGGATTTCTACACTGGTGCTTCTGGTTTTTTGGTACTTCTGGTACTCTGGTATTTCTGGTACTTCTGGTACACTGGTTTTCTAGTTTTTTGGTACTTTGTGAAACTAGGGTTTCACTTTCTGGGAGATCTAACCACTGAAAAGGTGTGCTCCAAGTGCCAAAATGATCCTTGGGGGAGGGCGCAGCTTTCTAGGTGGTTAGGGAGCTAGAAAGATTCACTTTTGAAAAACCCTAATTTTTGGGTACGGTAACAGTGACGTTTTTCCTCTTGCAAAATATGCTTCCTTCAGGTTGGCTCTGATACCATGTTAATGTTTTTGCCATTATTATAGTTCTTTGCATTTCAATAGATAAGAGCATCATAAGAACAATATCACTAAGAAATACACATTCACAAGAGACACAACATTTATCCTGGGAAACCCTCTAGGGGAAGAAAACCCAACAAAAGCTTCCTTATCATAAATTGCCAATAAAATGTTCAAGAGATAACTCAAACCAATACAGATAGTCCTCTCCAAGAGATGCACCACTCTTCTTCGTCTCTTCAACTGGTAATTGCAGCTTGCCTCATAAGAGAATGAGCAAGTGAGTTGTGTGTTAGAAGTGAGGCGCTAGCCTCCTATGTATACAAAACTGGCACATGTGAAAGGGCACCATTGGCAAGGATGACCTCTCACTCTGGGTGGGTAAACCTACCTTTAATTAATTCTGGGTCTTCCATAATAGTTGTTGGGGTCGACTTCTTATTCTGCCCTTTATAGTTTTCCGATGACCAATCCGCAAAAGGGGATTTGGTCCTTATACAATTACCGACATGACTAATCCACAATGGGGGTTAATCCAATAACAACAATAATAATAATGACATGATTAATCTGCAATGAGGATTTAATCCAATAATAATAAGAATGCTCTTCGCAATTACATTATTTCAACAGTCAGGGCCAGCAGTTGGGATGGAGTTTGAAAACTATGAAGTAAAATTGAACATACCATAGGAAAAAGGACTAGAGGCCACAGGGATGGAATGAAAATTATAGCCTAGTGAGTGACCAAGAGACCCAAATGTGTTTGTGGCAATAGGTTGAGCATTTACTATAGGACATACATCAATGATGATAGGTTCCTTTGGCACTACAACCATTGTGGTTGAAGGCGTCGAAGGAGTACCATTGACTATAGTGGGTGTGGGAGTCGAAGGGCTCCCAATATCTTGGTGACTCGGTTCAGTACTCATCCTTGTAGAATCACAAGCCTAATAAGTGGAGGTGTGTGCCCCATGTCTAAAAAATCTATGCCTTTTAGAAGGAAAAGACTCGAAATCTGGTGGTAACTGTAACAAGCGATGGGACCGATGAGGAAGATGGTCTGAATCCACGATGACTTAAGACTCAAGATATAAAAACAAATCCTAAGTCCAATTGGTGATCGAAGAGCACACCAAAAATAATCAGATGGCCAATATGCACACAAATAGGATAAAGTGGTTGAAATTACTTACACTAATGTGCACTGGGAAGTAAATCACGAATTTACCTGAGCAACGAAATTACTTACAACCCAACCATCATCAGTGCACATTTGTGGACCGTATGTATTGAAGATTCGAGCAATCCGAACCTGAAAGCATGGTATCAAAATAAGTATCTCGGCAACTTTGATGTGAAAAAGTTTTAATATATTGAAATTTAAGACAGACATTCAAACTCAGATTAACGAACCTCAACATTTGCTCCCCTGTGATAGTCCATTGTCAGAGTTTCGACTGTTCTCTTACCCTCATCATAGCAACTGTGAACTCCTGAAAGTCACCATGAAAATGTCAATTCTTTTAGATCTCAACAAGACAAACATCGAACAAGAATTGAAAATAAAACATAGTGAATGACTACATCAAAGGTAAATCCCACAAGAAACTCACCAATAGGATTAACATTGCCCCAGTATGCTTCAGTTTGAGTATGTTCAAGAGGATCTCCATAAACCTCACTGGTACTTGTAAGGAAAAAGCGTGCCCCAACACACTTGGCAAGTCCGAGCATGTTCAAGGTTCCCAGAACATTAGCTTTGTAAAGCTCGAGTTAAGGATTAAAACCAAAACAAAACATTTTTATCCAAACAAATACTCAATAAAAATCTCCATTGTGAAAATTATTTAGATCTATATAAATTTCCATACAATGCATAGATTCGTTTCATATTTCGATGAGTAAAGGATATGATAAATCCAAAGAAAATAAGACAATATATTGATAAATTTGATAAAAATATCAAAGAAAAGACCTTCTTTCCTGTTGATAAATTTGATAAAAATTTACAAGAATTTGAAGTATGAGAAAAGTTTACCATAATTCTGGTATAGTAGAACAATACCCTTAACCTTCTAAATCACTAGTGGCATGCTGCATTTACAAGCCATACAAACCATCCATTGTCGTTCTTAACCTTGCCTAAGTTCAAAACTAAGATTACAATATGATGTACATACAAAAACATATCCGATTCGATGTAAAGTTAGAGGACCCCACATTCTGAAAGAATAATTTTGAATTCATGAAGTGTTTGCAGAGTCCGTAGGGTAGTTGGAGGTCTTAGCTCTGGCCTTCAGTAATTTGTCAAGCTCTTCAACCCCTCCCACCATTTCAACTTCCTGCATGGACCACTCGGAAATTAGTTATAGATCACCACCCGAACAATGAACAAAGCAAAGTTATTTCACAAAAGACAAGGAGTTGGGCAACAATGACATGACTCACTTTTGGTCAAGGAAAAGACCATAAGGAACTCCATTAAACTTGTCTGCATGGTGGAGCTACAATTGTGTATATTGTCAGCTTTAGTTTCTGGATTTTCTAAGTGTCTTCTTGTTGACAGAGGAAGAATATTGACAAACTTGATGTGTAGCTGCAACCCACTAAAGGTATGGGACATCTGCAATAGGTCCCACTGGAAAACGGAAGCATATGAGAGAAGAAAATATTTATTTGGATGATGTCACCTCTATTTCTTTCTTTCTCAGGAAATAAATCATTCAAGTGACTCAGCCTCTGATGAGATTCTTACGGATCTTCTCCACTTCTTCGCTACTAATTTGAAAAGCCTTCTCCAGAACTGCAGGAGGGATCTCTAGGTTCGACCCAAAAGCAGCGACAGGCACGATCTGAGTGCCGGGACTTTGACTGTTGAGCCCCGAAATCGTGATCGCGGTCGAATCCCCCAAATTGAGGAGAAAGTGCAGTTGAGCCTTGGGGAACACAAACACATCCCTGACGTTCAAATTCTAAGTGAAGAGCTTGTTAGAAGTGCCCACGAATCCCACCAACACCACACCTCTAATGACGAACATAATCTCAGAGGCTTTGGGATGGATGTGACGAGGAACCAACCCTCCCTTGGTGAAGTCGATGCGAGCTAGGGCCATTCCTTGTGTGTTGAGTTCCGACAGGTTTTTGGCAGTGGTGAGCGTGACGTTAAAGCCGAAGGGGTTGGCGCTCGTGTTCCCCCAGATGCCCATAGTTGATGTCTTGAAATGGGATGCCATCACTGTGCTTGGATTAGTGCACGGGAAGCCGTTGAGAAAGAGGCTAGAGGTCGTGTATGCAACACAGAAATCTTGCAGAGGATTCGGATCTTGCAGAAATCTGACAGACAACAAATGAGACCTAACAGACAACAAAGGTAAAAAGTGATAGCAGGGATAGGTGGATAGATAACTTTGACAACTGAAGTGGTATTCAGAGTTCGATCCAAGGCAAAGCAGGTGGTTCGTGTGGTATTCATAATTCGATCCAAGGTAAAGGAGGTGGTTTGTGTATAGATAGTTTTATTATAAAAAGATGACAGGTTTTCTAAAAAACCTAACATTAAAGAATGTTTTTGGCATAAGAATGCCTTCGACATAATTAATATTAATGACTAGAAATATTAAAAAAAATAATATCAATTATTATATTTAATTATTATATATAAAAGTATAAAGGCCAACATATTTCTTGTAAATTGATATATTAAAATATTTTAATTAAAATGAATATTAAAATAAAATATGTTTTAAATTTTAATCATTTTTCTATAAGATTTATATTGAAATATTTTATTTAAAATAAATACTATAATATTTTATTTATAATGAATGTTTAATTTTTTTTTGAATAAACTTTATATTAAACCATATTAAATAGGGAATGAATGATAAAGATCCTTAATACTACACTGTAAAACATATTTAACTTCTTAAAACAAATATATTATTGTTCTCAATATTGATATTGATTAATGGCTTAACATTCAATTGGTCCATGATCTCTTTAAAAAGTATAAAAACTCATTTATTGATGATTGATTATGAGAAACTCATAAATAATTTTTTTTCTTTTACATTAAATAGTGCATAAAACATGTAATATTTCCCTCTTTGAAAATTTTAATCAAGTAATACTCTAATGCAAATATTTAATTTATTTTTATATATCTTTGCTTAAAGTATCTGAATATGTGGAAATACCCTATTTATAAATATATTTGTTAAACAAATATATTTAACTTCTTAACTTTTATTATCTTTAACTCTTTGCAAATTCACAAATATAAACGGTTTAAAGCATATGCTTCGTTTTAAAATCTTACAATTTTCTTTTTACTTATCCAAAAATAATAATTTATGTTAGTTATATTTAATTTGATATTGTGAATATGTCAGTATTACTTGGATTTTGATTTTGTGAAGATGTCACTATTACTTGCGATCTTTCTCTGTGGACTCGGATTTTAATTTTGTGAAGATGTTCCGAGCGGATGCATATTTCCCATAACTTGACGCGCTTTACTTGCCTATCAAGAAAAGTTTTTGCTATTAAAATGTGTTCCTAATTCTAAATGTAGAAAAGTGACCCGTTTCATTACGTCTTTCCGAAGTAAGAATAAATGGCGTGAGTTTAATAAATTGTTTTGATATTAACGTGGTGTGGTGTGGTGTAAGTAAGTAGATAAACGTTTATGGTATAACCATGCTATTTAACATTTACAAGGGTGTGGTGTGGTGTAAGTAAGTAGATAAACGTTTATGGTATAACCATGCTATTTAACATTTACAAGGTTAATATTTTTTAAGATTAAAAAAAATTGTTCACACCGAGGGAATTAAATTTAAAATTTTATTTTTATATTTTAATATAGTGAAAATGAATTTTATTTTTATATTTTATTTTATATCATAATTACTAAATTTAAATAAGATACATATCCATACATTTTCTCATTTTCATGTTTATCCATTTTCAAATTAGAATAACTTCCAATAACTTTGGAAAATCCAACAACAAACTATATCCCCCTCTTAGACTTATCCCTCCAAAAACCCTTTTCTTATCAGGTGCCAACCATATCGAGTTTGCCCCAAAACTATATTTTTTATTTTCATATTATTACATGTAAATGTATATGTTTCATATTATTACATGTAGGATATGTTAAAAGGAAATAATGTTTATGCTTAATTTTTTTTTTTTACAAATTTTATAAATTAGTTGTATTTTTTTTTTATGTAGTGATCAATTTATTAAATTTATGGGGTACATCAAACTCCAGTTATCTTGTAATTTGATGGTCTTTTTTATTTAGCTTAGAGTTTTCTTCTACCAACTTTGCATAAAATAGATCACCATATTTTTAGAGAACGTTGTATTTGCTATATTTTCTATTTAGAGCCTAACACTAAGAACCACTTTATATTTCAATGTTCTCCCTATCACAAAATATATTTTCTATTTAGAGCCTAACACTAAGAACCACTTATATTTCAATGTTCTCCCTATCGCAAAATTAGAGGACGATTCTTTTGTCTTTTTGGGGATTCACTTGGTTCTTCGAGACACTCGTGGCTTATCAGACCACATATGCTTATCACTCTTCCTTCGAGAGACGTTTAACCTTCGTCAATGACTTACTAGAGGTCACTTTCCCATACTAACATGCACCAAATTGATTACCTACTACTTCTAGCCTTTCACACTAATGGGAAGAGGTCCCATGGCCAACTTCCAAGCTCACAAGATAGACTTGCAAGGTGTCGTAGATATAATGGATCTCATGGCATGACATCAATCAAATGCTTCTCTAAAGCAACATGGAGCAGAGAGAGAACCTTCTTTGTGAGTTTCTTCATTGTTCCCCATTTAATTGTGTTGATGCTTCCTAATTATTTTATTATTCTTTTTCCTTCTTTTAAGCTCTTTGTTCCTTGGGATGTGCTTTCACTTTCTCCTTTTTATCTTTACATATTTTATTTCTTTCAGTGCATCCTTTAGTGGATATTAATATCTAAAATTGAATTAAATTAAATATGGATATTATGAATTTTAATCATATTCATTTTGTTATTTAAACTTACAATATTAGAAAAATAACATTGATCATTTAAATTAGGATAATTAAGATTGATAAAATCTTTATAATATTTCAACTTCTTTTTATTAAGGATTTCATTATCATTCAACATTTATATTTAAACTTCATAATCATAAGGATGTAATTTGTTTTTTTCTTTTACACTCTAATAATTAAGCCAACATTATTATCTCTAATAAACCTCTTTTGACATATCATGGCTACTCCCAATATTAAAAACAATAATAGGGAGCATTTTATGTTTATATAAACTATCTTAAATTAATTTCAATCCTAAACTTATCATGTCTATATGGATCAAGTACATTGGAAGTTCAACCCTTTCCTCAAATTTTTGTAATCTAAAAGAACATTTACATCTAGAAAATTGTGATCTCATGGATTAGTAAATGTGATCCCTCTTTCTTCATATATAAATCGAAAGTTAAAATAAGTCCATATTAATAATAATTAGAATGCACTATTTTAAATGTATAATTAAAAATCCATAAAAATTACATACTTATATTGAAAAGGGTGATTAACAATACTAACTATCTCACTTTAAAATAAAATAAGAAGTGTATATATAATATGATTATTTGTATTATGGATACCCCTCCTCCCTACTTAGACAATGTGGGGTTGATGCTTAGTCACATGGATATATACCTAGGGGTGGGGGTGGAGGTAGGGGTTATACTTAACATTAATGGTTAGTAACTCATACTATAGATGTCACAAACTTTTTCATTTATTTTAATTTTCAATAGTGTATTATTTCTTAATTTCCACACTCTCTCACTAAATATTTTATAAAATTGGTGATATAAATAAAGGATGAAAAACACTTTTTCTTGGAATATTTGGCCTAGAAATAAACATTTGTAATAAAATCGAAATACATAACATGTTAATCCATAAAAATTACAGGGAACTTGAAAATATCATTTCCTATATGTTCAATCCTCTAAAAAAAAATATGAGAAATCAAAGTAATATATTTAATTTTATAATTTTGATAAACAAAAGTTGGTAGCACCTTACCCTCTTTTCTATGAATCATATATTGGCTAGTTTTCTTGAATCGGCTTTGATTAACCAGTAAAATCTTACATGCCTATTTAAAAAGTTGATTTTCCTTTTCTTTTAAAAAAGAGTTGAAAATTTGAAATGCAAAAAATTGACTACTTTAATTTATAGAAAAGTGATAAGTTTCACTGTGTCAAGATGAGAATTATATAGGCAAAGTGAGGAACAAGTGTAAATTGTAATTTTTTTTTATAACATTTATGTGGTACAAGTTGGTCAATAACAATAAAAATAATGATAATGATGATGATGATGATGATGATGATGATGATGATGATGATGATGATGATGATGATGATGATGATGATGATGATGATGATGATGATGATGATGATGATGATGATGATGATGATGATGATGACAACGATGACGATGATGACGACGACGACGATGATGTCGACAACGATGACGACGACGACGACGATGATGATGATAATTGTCCCCTAATACCAATAAGGTTTAATGTATTAGTTAAAATTTCATTTCTAATTTTAACATGGTAGAAATGAAGTTATGAAATCGGGTATTTAGTTATGCCTTATATTATTAAGGGTCGAGCATATTAAAAGAAAATCATGTTCATCCTCAACCTCTTTTTATCACAACTTTTAAAAATTTATTCATCCTAAAATATATTTGGGTAAGACCAACAATGATTTTCACTATGAAGGTCATGAGTATTGGGCCTAATTTTGATCATATTCATTTTGTTCTTTAAGGTGGTATTGTTATAAAATAGTTTTGGTCAAACAAAATAACATTGATATTAGTTTTTTTTGTAATATTTTAACTTCATGTTGTTACTGATTTCATTATCATTCTTTAGATTTCATAAGGTGTAATATTGAATCATGTATGTATTATTAATTTGATTTTCTTGTTTTACATCACAATAGATAATCTTGACCTTGCTATATCTATCCCAAACTCTTTTGGACTTATCATGGCTAATTCTCATATTAAAAGAAATATCAAGGATCATATCCATACTAAACTTGAGTAATTTATGTTTATATAAAATAACCTAAGGAAATATTAAAACTGGATTTATAATTGTGGAGAGGGATATAATCTCTTGAAGTATAACCCTTTACTCAAGTTTTTGTATTCCAATGTAACATCCCCATTTAGTAATGCCAACCATAGGATAGGTAGCTATGACCACATGATTGCAGAATCTTAACCCATAGAGGCCAAATATTCACAATACCAACTAATTAAGCCTCCTAGGAAGGGTTAGAATTCAATATGATATGCATGAAAGTGTGAATAACTACAATGTAGTGGAAATAAGAACATAATCACACACAACATGCACAATATAATGATTTTCATAAGTAAAAAAGAACACATTTTTTCATATTCATATACAACAATAAGAAACTTATCTTTAAATTGAGAAAGGTCCAAGAAATTGGCTTAGTAAGAGAAATTTTCCACCCAACCATAGGTATTTTCTGCATATACCACCCCCAAACTAGGAAATGAGGCCACAAGGGTGAAAGAAACAATTACAGGATTATATATCTCTCAACCCTACCCATTTACTCTCATGCTTAGCCAATATACTTATGACATATCATGATAGGTAGCTCATATATCCATAAAAAAACAAGGAAATATATTCCACTACCAAACACAACACAACAAATGTCTACCCTTTCTCTACTCAAAAGTCCCATGGAGTACCCTTCCCTTACAGAGCTCTTCAATGTGTACAAAAAGAGACCAATCTACTATATGATTTCTGAGATTTTCGTATGAGATCAATACTTAGATTCTCAAGAATACAAAGAGAAACAAATTTACAATGGGTGAAGGTTTCCTAACTTGTTTAAACTCCATGCTCAACTACAATCATCACTCTTTTCATATCAAGTCAATTTCCAAGTTTCTCATGGATAGCCAAAGAACCTAGCCTGAAAAATATGAATGCATCCATGTGGGATAGTGATGGAATGGATTCCTTAGTCATTGGAATGAAAATATTGTGGCGAAAAGATGGCTACCATTACTTCTGACTTTGGGAATGTAGGACTCTTACAATTCCCCTAATGACAATACTTGGCAAGATCCTTTATTACCTGAGAAAGAGAAATAAAAGAGACCATGCATTTACTTATCAACCCGAAGTTCTAGAGAAACTTGTGAGATGTCGTGCACTATATGTGCAGGCTCCAGGTTCTTTATTTACTATGGTTTCTATTGTGCTTCAATGAAATGACATTGCGAAAAATAAAACACACCACACTTGCGAAAAAATAAACACACCACACTTGCGAAAAACAAATCATGAATAATTGTGATACTTTAACTAGTCCTTGGGTCTTTGAGATATTGCATAATGTTACCATGATCTATTTGACTATTGCTATTATTACTTTTCATCATGCATAAGTCTACAATTTTCATTTGATCATGAATTAACAAATAAATGTAAAAGAAGGAATGTATACTACAACAATTAGAGATTACTTTCTACAACAAGAGATTAAGCTACAACAATTAAAGATTAACCTACAACACTATATACTACAACAAGATATTAAGATACAACAATTAAATATTAATCTACATCAATGTATACTACAACAAGATATTAAGCTACAACAATTAAAGATTAATCTATATGAATGTATGCTACAATAAGAGATTAAGCAGCAAGAATTAAAAACATGTAACCTACAAATCCACAACTTCTTCTCTCTAGAGTGCCCCCCCTCTAGAAAACTAGATGATGGGATTTGCTATAAAAAAATGTTTAAACTAGGATATAAATAGACTCACAGTGACCATTTCAGAAGTTGCAGAACAAAATTATAAGCTATTTGTATTTTATTCTTGAAATATGAAGCTTCTACATTGTGTATCCCCCACAATACAAGTGTTATCTCTTGTATTTATAGAGTTCATGGTGGATTGTACATTAATTAAAATACAACAAAACTAAAAACTAGATTGAAACTAAAATTTAAACAATTCATGTGTCCAAGGAATGATTCCCAATTTCATTATATCATGAAGAGCTAGGGTGTTGTGATCCTAAAGGTGATCACAACCTTATTTAAAGTTACAATTAATGCTTGAAATGTCTTCCTATATCCCTATGTAACTAGAAAGTTGTATTCATTCTACCTATGAATTCTTGGATCAAAATATATTCCTCTATAGATGTCCCCACATGATCCATTCTACATTTATCAAATGTTATGTTAAATGCATTCAATTCCCCCTTCAATTGTGCTCTAGTGGGTAATTCATGATGAGACTATGATTAGATGGAATTGTTATTTGCCAATATTCCTGGAAGGTCATGATTTTTGGTTACTGGTGTAAGAGAATCCATTGATTTCTTGTGTGGAGGAACACCTTGTTCCAATATTTGTGTATATCTTGAGTTAATGTTAGGTATGACTCAAATCCTCTCAGCATTGATTCCACCACCAAATCCATCACATGCACCATGAGCCACTATTGGTTATGATTTTCGATCCATTCATAACCAAGCTTATTACTCTATCTTTTTCATATAACTGTGATATGCAAAAGTTATGTAGTGATGTTATCTTTGGCTATTCTGTGAGGATATTATTAGCAACATTCTATTCATTTGTATTACTAATGCTTTAATAATACTAAGACTCATACATAAATTCATCATATAAATAAGAAATAACTTAGAAATTCATTCACGTATACCTTGTGGAATTTATAAGTCATTTCTTTGGAAAAGTAAGGGTTATGATGGTCAAGATGAGGACAAATATTACCAATATAATGATAAAATTAGGAAAAAAATGGTGTCAATTTGGGAGCTCGTTATTTTATCTTTTCTATCACAACACTCTCCACCAGTGCATGAATTCAGATGTTCCTTTGACCTTGCACCTCCCAACAACCTTTAGATGATTACATTTCGTCTTCTTTCATTCTCGGGAGTTGAAAATCTCAGAGCCTATGCTTCTCTTCCATCTGCACCAAAACAAATCACACCTCAAAACAATCAAGGAATCATTATTTATATCGATCCCATGTACTAATATTTTATCTGCATACAAAATTTCATGTTCATTGGGTTGGCTCCAACTCCTCATACTCTCCTTAAAATTGGGTTGTAAAATAATTCTTGAAACTAGTTCTAATTTCCTCCTGGTTTTGCGTGCGATCAATTCATAGACCACAAAAAAATAATCAACGTTCAACAAATGTTTGATGCACCATAGACTAGATCATGGTCATTGATATACTCACTACCCACCAAAACACACAACATGACCTCAACACTTAAATGTCGTTTGATTACCCTTTAGATTAAATGTCCACTGTAGATCTGTAATTGCTTACCACCAGAACACTTAGCATGGCCCTGACACTCAACAACTTTCTGATCTAGTCCTTGATTAAATATCAACCATTGATTGGTCTAGTTCCTGGATATTATGACCAATAGGACTATTGAGTCACCGACCCACCAGGCCCTCAACAAAACACCTTCAACGCACTCTTCTAATATGGTATATTGGCCCACCGGGATCACTGAGCTTCAAACTTACCTCTTCAAATCCATGCCACTACTTCGATATGATCCTTGCCATTGATCCTTCACATCGATAAATAATCAATATTTAATTCATTCCATGTCTATGATTCCTCCACATGGTTATGTCTCCTTTGTTGATATTCTATGTCTTGACCATCACGTTAACTGACTACTAGGCCAGTGAGCCCCCAGGATTTTAACTTTGCACCTCAATAGTTTCTCCCTATCTATTATGCCACTTGGAGATCGGCCCACCAGTACCTTTCAATGCAACTGCTAATTATTTCTCTGATCTGGCATCATGCTAATGTGGCACAAGATATGTGGCTCGATGCATGACTACTTTCATGGCACTGACGTGGCATCACCACTAGCCCATTAGGTTCTTTTAACACTTCAATTTCACTCTAGTACTCTGATATAGTATGGAATCTCTTATTCCATGTTCCAACCACTGAGTCACTAGGAAATCGACCCATCGGGTCCACTGGGTCCCCATGATTTTAATTTTTCATTTTTACTTTCTCCCCTATATGGTATGTCTGTCTACAGGGCAATCATCCCACCAAGATACCAGGACCATATAACTTCAACACACCAATGCTCTTCCATTATCTTGGCATCTAATATGTCAGTATATTGTCGCAACAGATGACATGGTATCCATGTGGACCTATTCAATGTGTATTGGATGACATGAAATTGATGTGGCTATTGCATTGTATAGTCCTCCGGCCCTATTCAGACATTATGTTGACACGACACAATTATGTGTCCTGACATGTGGCACTGAAGTGGTTTCTATCGTGGAACCAATGTGGTTGTTGTTGTGGTGTTGATGTGGCATTGACCATTGGCCCACCAGGACACCAGACCATCAAGCCCCCAGAAATGTTAACAATTTGTTTTCAACAAAATATCTAGTACTCCAGTATTTGAGATATGATATGTTGGGACCCATGACTAAACGGAAACGCTTTGAGCAAAATTCCATAACTTTCCCATTCACATTCAAACTATGTTACTTCACCTTTTCATTATAAACCCATTGAAATCATTTTTCCTTATGAATGTGGGATATTTAATTTTCTCATATTTTCTTCAATCTGGTTAAAAGGGCCATCGAGACCTCTGTTGGACACACCTACCACACTTAGAGGGGGGGTGAATGAGTGTGGGGCTCTTTTTCCCAAAACTTCCCTCTTGCACAAAAACTCATCAATTATCATTCAACATTTATTCATTACCCATTGCTATCATTTATAACCAGTTAGATGTAGGCACATATCAACAACATATATTAGCAATATACCATCAACAGGTCATCATCACAATGAACACAAAGAACACAAGATGTATGTACAATTTTCTTTTTATTACGGACTACAATCCTTGGGGTTTATCAACAACAACTAAATAGAGTACAACTCTACAAGAGCATCATCTCTATATGCAAGACTTAGCTTACATTCTCAGCACCAACTGAGATGAGGCAACAATCCTCAATAGATATCAATCTGTCAACAGGTACGCGACCTGTCAGTAGTGCAGCCCGCATGTGAATGCGCCCTGGCTCACTACAACTTGCATGTGAACGTGGCCAGTGTATAATGCAACAAGCGTATGCTTCTAAGCAACTAGGGTTTTGCTTTTCTTCATATGCTTAGAACCCTTCTGTCTTCCACTGTCCAAACTGACCAACAACCAGACACAACACATCCAATCTCTCCAATAGCTTGCCCATGCTCCACATCAAATCAATATGAATGCTATCTCAATCATGTATAAATAGCTAGTATACCATAGCAATCATGTCACTACTGAATCACAAGAGTGTTGCTCATTCCATCAACCAAATCAACCAAACTGAGCCTCATCATAGAATCCATACCAAGAATGCCCTAAGCATTCACAACATATCAAACAATAGCATCTATCAAGACAATAATGTAACCATACCAATGTCTTAGTGATATATCTGAGGCCATAGAATGCAGATCTGGAACCTGCCTCATCATCCAAGAGCTTGGCACCAGATCAAACACAAATCTCCATGAGGTTATTTAGTCCACACTCCCTGTACACAATCAGCCCGCGTGTACACTCACCCTATACACAACCAGCCCGCGTGTACATGCACCCTATACACAGACAACCCGTATGGGCATTAGAAAATAGGGTTTTCTATGAATACGAGACTTTTTGTCGTCAAGATCTTCGACATTGCCGAAACTTTGATGCGTCCATGAGATCCTCCTCTCGCTCTCTTCCTCCGAATAGATCTTCAATCATGCTCAAGAGATCCACACCAATAAGATTCTCTCACAAGAATCTCTCCATCAATACTCCAAAAGATATTACCAAGAAGCTCTCCATTGATCCACAAAAGGGATTCTCATCAAATGTATTTTTTACAAGAGATCCTAGCTTCTTATTTATACTTTCATCTTCTAGGTCACTTAACCCATTTTTAGGTTA
>ML808417.1:37938-55533 GCA_009831015.1 Picea engelmannii
AGTCTTTCACTCTGTATTTTTACAGTCTCTGTACATTTCTTTGATTAATAGAAATCGTGTATTATTGTATATCTATGTTTATGGTTGCATCTCTGATACATTTCTGTTATATTATTGAATATCTGCAATATCTCTGTGCATTTATTTATATTATCTCCAATCTCATTTCGTGCCGAAAATAATCCGAATCACTTGGAAATGGAGGATTTACTTCCCCATAGAGCCCCTTTACTCTTCCCCTCTAATGGAATCATAACCTCTCTAAATATCTACACAACCATATTGGACCATTATATTATATTCCAACATTAATTTGTAAATAGCTTGATTATACCATGGTGAGCTTAACACATATGTGCATATTTACATTATACATGCCTATCCATTCACTAGTGCAACCTTGGCCTTGAGCTCTGCACTAGGAATCATTATTCACATATTTACAACATTTAGATAATTTGATTTAATGCATGCCAATGATCAAAACTGGGGTAACACAACTAATTTTGTTTTACAACTCACATAATTAGATCCATATCATGCAGTAAATCTAGAATTAAACAAATATATGCTAATAATAATTTACTTTTAAATGAAAATTTATAAATATAGAATTTTAAATTTAGTTTTAAATGAACAATTATACTTGCCAAGTGGTGAAGGATGGTAAGAAATATAAACTGTACCCTCTAAAAGAAGGTAAGAGACTGGAAGGGAGATGTTGAGCCAGTTCTAGGATGTGTAAAAGTAGTGGTGGAAAAACAACACCATTGCACTATTCTAGTGGAATAAAACAATAGAGATGAGGAGAATTGCATTGAAAAAATTGAGTTGAAGAAGGACCTTGTGGAACATAGCCTTGGAGAAAAGGAGCAACCCATAGTAGAAGAGTTGTAGATAATATACTATAAAGTAAAGGATATTGTAGGAGAGAAAGTGTTGAAGCATAAGACGAGTGAAGGGGAGGGAGTGGAGCACATTGGGATTCAGTAGAAGGAGGTAGAAAAGGTGGTGAGAACATATAAGGAGAGAAATCTAGAGATGAAGAAGGTATAAGAGATAAATATGGCAGTAGAAGGAAGTTTGGAGAAAAGTGAAGAAAGAATAAAAAACAAGAAGATAATTTGACAACCAATCATTGTTGATTTATCAAAAACCTTGTGAGAAAGATGTTCAATTTTTTTAAACCAAGGGCATTTAATGCATAACCATCCCTAAAGATCAAACAATCTTGCATTGCTCAATTTTTTTTTATACTTTTGTTAGATATCTACTTTTTTTAAGTGTTTGCAGCTACATGTTTCCATCTTCTTCTTTTGTAGAGAAATGTTTCCATTTTTTTTAAATACATTTTCCATCTTAGCCCATTCCTTTCAAAGTGTAAAAAAGAGAACTCAAAGGTCTAACAATTCCTTGGCCTAAATACATTTAAAAATAAGGACTAATAAATAATATTTAAAAAAATAGAGGTAACTTTTAGTAATCCTACATATCCTAATTATAAAGATACACAAGTAGGGGAGCAAATGCAACGTGTGGAGCACCCCGTGTCCTGCATCATCATCCAAATTAACTCGTGGGATCCTCCACCAAGTCCAAATGTTGAGACTTTGCAAGTGGGTGAGGGATGAGACTCTCACTTCAAACATCTAAGCATGATACAAAAAGTAATGTGGAATGGACAAAGGTGGAGTTTGGGAAAATGTAGGGAAAGAGGATGGAAAGGCCCACATCTAGCGACTTAGCAAGAATATTTGGGAGATGCATCAACAAATAAACATATAGGACAAGCATCGGGAAAAGGTATGTTTTTCCTTTTCCTCTTTTATAATAACTAGATTATGTGTACTTCATATCTAGAGGAAAGCATTAGCAATCTATCCATAGTCTATTACTAATATTGGGCAAATCATTGAGAGTGCTCATCTATTTGTAGGAGAGAAAATTTGCAACAATAGGAACTCCAAGAACTTATTTTCATATTCATCTATGGACATTTTTCCAAAATACCATCATAGCATCTATGAGAGAGATATTTTTTCTTAAATTGCTTCTTGAACCAATTCCAAACAATCTTTCTTTGACTGATTTTCTTAATTTTCCTAATATAGTGCCACCAAACTGAATCCATACCATTTAAATTGAATATGTCCATTTTGGATTTCATGTTCCTAGAGGAATCATGGACTTGGAAATACTTCCTCATTCCAATAATCAAAGCCTCAACTTCTTGTCCATATTTTACTTCACCATCAAATGTAGGAGGGTTTTCCTTTCAAAATTCTCCATGAGAGTTCTCTCTAAAAGGATTGTTCCTCTTCTTCATGTGAGTAGAAGATATTGAGTTTCTAAACGAATCTTAAAATAAGATGAATCACTATAAGAGAATTTTGATGGTGTATATTTCCAATCTCTTGAGGTTCTTCTTGTAATATGGGACCTTTTGTGAGAATGACTCCTAGAGATATTCTTGCTTCTACTAGAATTGTTTTAATTATATCCATGATGAATTTTTTTCTTTATGTCTATTAGAATTTGTATCATGGATTCATTCAACTATCTCTATTCCTCCTGATATTTAATTAACCTTTCATTGTCTACTATGTAGCTTTATAACTCCACCCTTAGAATTCTTCTAGTCACTTGATTCCTACATCTATTAGAATCCATCTCTGCATTTGTAACATGCATATGTACATCCATTGCATCTATTTCAAACTCATAAGGATAATGTGCATCACCCATGATGATATTTTTCTTGGACCAAATAAGACTAAGGCTTGTTAATTTGACTATCTTGAGTTCTAGCTGGTAGGATATTTAGACACTTAGGAGTTTGTTAAAATCGACTTGGTCTAAAGAGTCTTTAGGTAAAAGTGTGTTTCTTAGTGTGTTTCTTTAGTATGCATTAGTATGCATTTGTAGTTATGTAATCCAAAGGTCAGGATATGTTATATACATAGAGTGATCCAATAGCTCATATTCTCCTCGATCTTAATGAATACATTTATTTATGGATTAGCACCCAATTGGTCCGGGATCTCTATTTAAAAAGCATGGAGGGTCATTTGTTGATGATCAATTGTGAGAAAATATATTGTAATTTTTTTTTCTTTTTCATTAATCTATTTCCTCAAGTATCCATGTAGGTTGGAATCATGCACTATGTCCCTCTTCGGGGGTTTTAACCATGTAAAAACATCGTTGTGTTGATGCTTGATATGGTTCTGTGAGTGGTTACTAAAGGTGTTAAGCCTTTGTGAAATACCCTATTTTTTCAAACACTTAGCCTCTAACTATATTTGGTACAATATTGTATCTTCAACATTGTTCATACTATCCCAGTTGTTTTATACATTTTATCCCCAAAATTTGTGAGAATTTATTTTCCTTGCATTTTGGAAACTACCCATATTTTGGAAACTTTATCTACTTGTAGAGAAAAAACATGAAATAAAAGGAGAAACATTTGTATTATGAACAAATAAAATTTATTATTGTGTCATATAGCACCCTTCATCTTAGTGATGTGATTCTCCAACTTTACATCAATATGGAATTGTCATCTTTGCATTTTTCACACTTTTTCCAAGCTTCTTAATTTTTGCAAAAACTCTCGTATTTCAAATGGTGAGGATCCATAAAATTTTCACTAAGACAAAGTTATTTGAATTGATGATATTATCAAAACGTTGACTTGGAAAAATTTTCAATAATTGTCATTTTAGGTCAATTTTCCTCCATTAACAGTTTCAAAAACTCCCAAAAAGTGCCTCAGAATAATGGATTTTGCCCCATTTTTTCATCTTTACATCAAACCCCTTGGAATTTTATCTAATGCTCAACTAGGTTTTCTCATTCCTTCCCTTATTCCATACCACCAAAATTTCATTATTAATAAGGATACTAATAGTGAGTATGAACCGTCTCTCTTAAAAATGGCATTTCATATTTTCCAAGATTTTGAAGTTGAAGTGCAATCTGAATCTCACTAGTATTTTTGTATCCCTTTTCATTCTAGGATTTCTCCTAAAATTTTACCTTTGTTGGAGTTCATATGACCCAGTTATTGCTAAAACAAGTTTTTGGCACTACACTTGTTTTTTTTTAGCTAACATGGCATATTTGCGGATGTGGTAGTGGTGCCTACAATTCAACATCTAATTTATCCATTGCATCACACCTTCCATCCACATCACCTACTTTAATGTTTTCGTGGCTCTTTTGGAATATTCATGAAGGTGCTACCACAATTTTTAACTCTAGTGGAAAGGAATCATGTGGGCCAATCATAATCATTGATATAATTCCTTTATTAAATATTAGTTATTCATGAAACTTTCTTCTATCTCCAAAATTCCTTTTCTCCAAATGTTGCGATGATATATGGGTCATTGATATCTTTCCCCATTGTAATCCTAACCATTTGTAGGTTTTTCCCTGTCTAGTCCTCCTTTCTCCGAAAAATTCCACGACCCAATCTGCATCATACATTGAGTTTCCTGATTAAATCCATGTAATTCATGATTTTTTTCTTATCAGGCCCTCCCCTATCTAATAAATTGTACGACACGTTGTCAACTATTGATCTAGTTTTCTAATTGAATTTTGGTGTTCATGGAAATTCCAAAAGTGTTAATCCAAAACAAAATCAAATCCCACAAGAACTTATCAATAGGTGATTTGGTGGGAATATCTAATCTTAGTCATTTATGTATTTTCCACAATCTAAATAACTCGATAAGCCTTCTTTCCACAACATAGCCTTCACTGTCAATCCTATGGTAGAAGAAAGATTCACCATTCTCAATATTCCCATTTCCTAAAAACATTGAAATCGAACAATAATGCAGGGGGATTTTGCCTCCTGAACTTGGTCACATTGAAGAGACCTAAGGGGTTTTGAGTTAACTAAGGGAGCGGGTTCCCTCATGTATATTTTGTTAAAGTTTCCTGTGTTTGTTGGAATCCCAGAATATTTGTATAAGGATTGATATGTATATAATTAAATCCATATGTTATATGGATCTCGAGAGGTTTGTGAGGGTTAGAGAAATATTAGGATGAATGGGAGATCTTAGGATATAGTTAGAGATATCAAGAATATATTGTGGATATAGAAATCGTAGAGGTAGGGATTGAGTGAGAAGTTTAAGGATCTAAAATAGAATTGGTTTCAAAGTTCATTGTTAAAACCGTAATCCAAGAGGCATTAAGGAGTTTGAATAAGATTTGTGTGTAGGTGAGGATTGAGAATGTAGAAGGCCAGAGTGGCCAACAGGTTCATTTAGAGGTAAAAATTATGAATATCATGCCTATGGAGTAGAGAATATCTTTGTAAAGGTTATGTATATAATGTTTATATATAAGGAGTGAAAACATTTTGTTTCGAGTGTGAGTTATTAAATTGTTTCATGTGAGTGTTATGAAATTAGTTTTCCCTTTAATCTAGGTATAAAGATTGAATGGTTTCATAAGTTCTCCATTTATGCAACTATCTATTGAGGGGATTGTGTAGGTACTGAGCATAACCCTTCCAAATAAATGAAGATTGTAGAGGCCTTATATATGCAAAGAATTTATGGATAAAATCATGTCTCTAGATGATGAGTTGAATTTGTAGGTCTTGTAATATCGGTGGAAACCCTCCTTTGGAAAAAAATTGAAGTTGTTTTCCTTTGAAACTATGGTTGAATCGATCCTATGATCATTGACCAAGGTTATGATCAATGATCCATGCAAACGAATAAGCGGTCATGCACTAGAGTGCCAGAGATAATGGAAATAATCAAATTTATATAGATAAGCTACATAAATCGTCAGATCATTAAGAGAGTAAATATGAGCCATTAGATTGTAAAGTAAACCCATTGGAAGATTGTGGAAGAGTAAAAACTGTTAGATGTAATAAGGAGGATGAACGGTATAGATCTTTCTCGCATTACAAAGATACATGAAGGATAAGTTCGGGGTGATTTGTGAAAGGTAAAAACCACTTGTTTTATGGAGTACATGTGTTGAAGGCTAGTCTCTTTGCGTTTCCTCAAGTGGTTTTTCTAAATTACCTTTACCATTTCTGAATAAATAACCCTTGTTCATATCTCAGGTCATGAGAGGACTAGGTAAGTGCCTAGGGTTTAATTTGTGGATATATGTTAACACTTGTTGATACAAAACCTTGTTTCAAGCTCTTGATTGAATGAAAGAGGGCATAGATTAATGTATAAATTAGAGATTGAATAAATTGTCAGTTCGTGTGTTATGAACCAAATATCAAAATAACATAAAAAACCTCAGAATAAGTATTCAACACCTTGAAAAAGAGAGAATTTCAGATAATTAGCCTCTTTGAGGGGGCAACCTCCTTATACACCACATAAATTTCCAAATCCAAGATGATTTCAAATGAAAAGGTATCCTTGGTATATATAGGAGACTAGGAGGTACAATTACAACTAATGGACCCGATCCGACATAAATAAAATAAAATTACTAATGTAATATGCCCCAATGAAGGGGTAATGTGTGACTATTTAGGGATTAACATGCCCCTCCCCTTCAGACAAGTGTTGTCCGCAACACTTGAGTAATTATGGATGCTTCCGTATAAAAGAATCATCTTCCCAAGTGGAATCTTCAACAGGTAGTTTCCTCCACTTAATGAGAGACTCTGAAATGGATCCATTCCTCAGTTGGTGAATTCTTGTGTTAGTGATATCTTCAGGCTCCAATATGATTTTTCCTTCCTCATCAAGTTCTGGCAATATAGTTTGAACTGGGATCTTGCCACCTATAACCTTCTTTAAGCATGAAACATGGAAAACTAGGTGTACTCGTGAATATGTAGGCAACTCCAATTTGTATGCCATAGTACCAATCTTTTAAAACACCTTATAAGGGCCATAGTAATTTGGTGATAATTTTTTATCCTTCTTAGCTTACTTGAGGGACATTTATTTGTATGATTGCAGTATTAAAAGTACCCAATCCCCTAATTCAAAACTTCTTTCACTACGATGTTGATCTTCTTGTTGTTTTATGTGATTATGTGCCATGGTCAGGTTGTCCTTTAAGAGTTCGAGAAATTGTTGTTGATGATCGATGTGATCTTCCACTGCTTGAACCTTATATTTTTCTTTTAGAGAAGAAGTGATGGAAGGAGGGTGGTATTCAGAGAGTGCCATAAATGGTGTCATTTTTGTTGCAGTATGAAAGGAATTTTTATACCACCATTTTGCCAAGGGTAACCATTTGAACCATTGTATTTGTTTATCAGAGACAAATAAATGAAGGTATCCTTTAGACATTTCTTCACAATCTCATTTTGTCCATCAGATTGAGGATGATAGTATGAGCTATGAGCCAATTGAGTACCCAAACAAGAAAATAATTTTGTCCAAAAATGTCCAATGAATATGGGATCTCTATCACTTACAATAATCTTTGGGATTCTATGTAGCTTTTGAACTGTCTCCATGAATGTGGTGGCCACTGTACTAGCTTTGAAAGGATGAGAGAGTGCAAAAAAGTGTGTGTACTTGGTCAGTCTATCAACAATCACCATGATGTCACTCTTTCCTTCAGAATTCGGTAACCCTATGATGAAATCCATGGAAACTGCCTCCCAACGTTGACTTGGGATGGATAATGGTTGTAAAAGACTTGGGGTCTTAATTTTTTCCACCTTGTTTTGTTGGAAAACCAAACATTCTCCCAAAAACCTTTGAACATCATTTTTTCAGGCCATCCCCAAAAACATCCTTCTTGACCCTATGGTAAGTTTTCAAAAATCCCGAGTGCCCTCCTACCGGAGAGGTGTGCAATTCCAATAGTACCTTTTGTTTGAGTTGGGAGTTCTTACATAAGTATAAGTGATCTTTGTACCATAGTGAATCATTTTTCCATGTAAATGTATCTAATGCACTAGAATCATGATGCAACCTTTGAATGAGAGTCCACACGTTTTCTTCATTCTTCCATTCATCCCTCGCTTCTATTATC
Organism: Picea engelmannii; assembly: GCA_009831015.1. Lineage (NCBI taxonomy): Eukaryota > Viridiplantae > Streptophyta > Pinopsida > Pinales > Pinaceae > Picea > Picea engelmannii. Next base: position 45,940 of record ML808417.1, read on the forward strand.
CAATTGAGTTAGATGATCGAGATAGCACAGAGAAAGGCCTCAACATCTTCATCCTTTCTTGAGAGTGCATCTGCCACAAATTTTTTCTTCCCTTTTTTATAGATGATTTCAAAATCATAACCCAACATCTTGGTCACCCATTTTTGTTGTTCTTCTGAAGATAGTCTTTGTTCCAAGAAGTATTTAAAACTATAGTGATTTGTTTTGACCTTGAAGTGCCTACCTATTAGGTAAGGGCATAATTTCTTCAATGCATGTAGTATTGCCATTATTTACTTCTCATAAATGGGTTTGTGTAATTCCTTTCCCTTGAGTGGCCGACTTTCAAAAGAAAGGGGTCTTCCTTCTTGCATTAGAACATCACCAATGCCATTTCCCAAGGCATCACATTCCACAATAAAGGTTTTTGTGAAGTCTGGTGTGGTCAAGACAGGAGCTTTGCAAATCGCCTCTTTAAGTTTTTCAAAATCTTGAGTTACCTCTGGAGTCCATGAAAATGCATCCTTATTAGTTAATGTCGTTAAAGGTGTTGGTATTATTCCATAGTTATGAACAAACTTGTGGTAGTAACTTATAAAACCCAAAAATCCTCTAAGATTCTTCAATGTTTTGGGAATCGGTTAGTCCATCATGGCCTTAATTTTGGTAGGGTCTATCTTGAAACCTTCATGAGATACAATATGAACCAATTAATCTACCTCCTTCACCCCAAAGAAACATTTGGATGGTTTGGCATATATTTGTTGCTCCTTTAGTAGTTGTAGCACCTTGTCAACATGTCACACATGATCCTCCCAAGACTTGCTATAGATTAGTATATCATCAAAAAATATGAACACAAATTTTCGAAGGAAGGTCTTGAAAATGGAATTCATCAACCCATGGAATTTGGAAGGTGCATTTGTAAGGCCAAAAGGCATGACCAAAAATTCATAATGGCCTTCATGAGTTCAGAATGTTGTTTTTGGGATATATGCTTCCTTCATTCTAATATGATGATACCTTGAACGAAGATCCAACTTTGTGAAATAGATTGCTCCATGTAGTTCATATAACAATTCATCAATGACAGGAATGGGAAACTTATCTTTAATAGTGATCTTGTTGAGCTCTCTATAATCTGGACACATACGCCATTACCACTACCATTACCACTGGTGCAGAGTAATAACTTTGGCTAGGTCTAATAATTTCGGCCTCTTACGTTTCTTCAACCATACACTCAATTTCACTCTTTTGGGCATAACGATATTTGTAAGGCATGATGTTAGGAGGAACACTCCCAAGAATTAGGTGAATAACATGATCATGATTTCGACTGGGTGGAAGACCTCTGGGAATATCTTAAAATACTTTGGAATACTTATCAATGATCCCTTGGAGATATAGGGGAATAGATGTCTTAGATGTTTGAACATCTAGTGAGAATAGTTGTACAATTACACCCTGATTCCCCCTTTTCAATACTTTTTTCATGCCATTAGAGCTTATCACCTTACTAGGTTTCCCTTTGATACCCCTTAACTCAATTTCTCTTCCTTCCAATGAAAATTTCATGAAAAAATCTTGAAAATTAAAATCCATTGTTCCTAATGATTGTAACCATTGGATTCCTAGTATGACATCAACACCACGCATGGGTATAGAAATAATTGGACTATTCATTACATATTCCCCCATAGTAAGAATGATCTTATTGCATTTTCTCAATCAATTGATAGTTCCTCCATCTGCAATCATTACTTGAAAATATGGCATTGGAAATATAAAGAAATTGAGAGCTTTGGTTAATTTATAGTGAATGAAATTATGAGTACTATAAGAATCAATTAGGACTATTACCCTTTTCTTTTTGATATATCCTTCAATATTGAGGTTTTGAGGAGTGTTAATTCCAGCCAATGATTTACATGATATCGTGGGAGTCAACTCTTTAGAAGAAATATCTTCTACCTTTTCATCTTGAGATGGTTCTTGTTCTTGTTCTTGTTCTTGTTCTTGTTCTTCTTCCTCTTCACAATCTATGTAGAATAATTTCTTCTCACCACACTTATGTCCCTTACTATACTTGTTGTCACAATTAAATCATAAACCTTTTTCTTTTCTCTCCTCCAATTGTTGAGGTGTCAACCTTGTAAGTTGAGGTGTTTTAGAAGAAGGAACATTATTCTCTTGATAGACGCTAGGAGTGGTCCTTCTAGTAGCTATAGCCATATTTTTAATTTCAACATTTCTCAACACCCTTAATGAATTCTCCAATGATTTGGGTTCCCAAAGGAGAACCTCATGTTGAAGTTATCCTTTAAATTTCCTATGAATACATCAATCAAGTGTTGATTTGGAATATTTGTTTCCTTTAAATTCAATCTTTGTAAGTTCTCAATGTGCTCTGCAATTGAACTATTTTGCTTGAGATTTATCAATTGGCTAAAGAAGGTATTGCTCCTTGTATCCTCATAGTGTGCTATCATTTATTCCATGAAAATTGTCCAGGTGATGAGTGATTTGCGAGAACAATGCCATCGATACCACACAAATTGATTGAGTTTTAAATATAAAGAAGCAATTTGTACCTTTTGTGTATGTGGCACATCATGTAGATAAAAAAAATTCTCCATCTGAAGTATCCATGTGATTGGATCCTTGCCATCAAACTTCCGCATATCGATCTTAGGAAAGTGGTTGGTCTTCAATTCGAAGTTGGAGTTTCTCCATTCTTGATTCATCTTCCTTGTGTCCTCATCATGAATTTCATGGGATGCATTTTCACTTTTAGGTATCCTCTATATTAGGAAATTTTCCAATCCTTCCATGATCTCCCTTTTTAAACCCTCCATCTTAGTATCCATTATTTCCTCCAATTTAGCTTCAGTTGAATCCATCATCCATTGTAGTTCATCTTTTATTACTGTCTTCTTTTGTAAATCATTTATGTCCCTGCGCATTTCTTCACCTTCATCAAGAGTCCAAGTAGGACTATCTATAGGCTTATTTGGTGTAGAAGTTCCCTTTTTTGGTGGCATGTTGTCCAGGTATCACTTTTAAACATTTATTTCGAGGTGGTTCTACTAAGTGAACTTTCTTCTGTTGTATCTCCAAAATTTCGACCCTTTTGGGTATGAAAATTTATTTTTTTAGTTCTCTGATATGTCTTCTCTGCAATTCCATAGGTCTGATCAAAATTGGATGTGCCAAGTGGAAGTTATGGTAACTTCCCCACAACTTGCTGATTTTTGTCCCTTCCAGGAGAGCATACTTGTAAAGCATGGAAAGATCAAAATATATGATATTTGATACTGAAACTTGTACCATAAACACTACAGACTATCCATTGTCCAATGCAATTGGTCTCACTTAATTTTGATACTCATCGAAGAATATATCACTGTTTTTCCCAGAATACATGTTTGAGACTAGTTAATATGACTAGTCAGATACCCTATCTTGCACAGGGTGTAATACGAATAGCCTCTATATTTCAGGTTCTTGATCTGTCTACTAAATATCCTCCAAGGGGTTCCTTCTGAAATGTCGTAGAAAAAATTTATAGCTAAAATGCCAAGGTGTCTCAAATGTAGAAACAAAACCCCAATACCTTGAGCTCTGAATCCAAATGTTAGGAACCAAATATCAAAATAGCATAAAAAACCTCAGAACAAGTACTCAACTCCTTAAAAAAGAGAGATTTTCAGATAATAAGCCTCTTCGAGGGGGCAACCTCCTTATCCACCACATAAATTTCCAAATCCAAGATGTTTCCAAATGAAAAAGGTATCCTTGGTATATATAGGATACTAGGAGGTACAATTACAACTAATGGACCCAAGCAAACATAAATAAAATAACATTACTAATGTAATATGCCCCAATGAAGGGATAATGTGCCACTATTTAGGGATTAACATCAATCAAGTGGAAGAGTGAACCATCAGATGTAATAAGGAGGATGAACGATACAAATCTGTCTCACATTGCAAATCTTCATGAGGAATAAGTTCGGGGTGATTTGTGAAAGGTAAAAACCACCTATTTTATGGAGTCCACGTGTTAAAAGCTAGTCTCTTCGTGTTTCCTCAAGTGGTTTTTCTAAATTACCTTTACCATTTGTGAATGAATAACCCTTGCTCATAGCTCGGGTCATGAGAGGACTAGGTAAGTGCCTAGGGTTTAATTGTGTGGATATATGTTAGCGTCTGTTGATACAAAACTTTGTTTCGAGCTCTTAATTAAATGGATGAGGGAGTAGAGTAATGTATAAATCAGAGAACAAGGAAATTTTCAATTTGTTGCCCATAAAGGCTTAATTGAGTCATAATAAGACTCTATAACTCAATTCCTATTATATCGAACCATCTAGTCCATTATTCAACTAAAGAAATTCAATACATAGGAGACATTGGAGAATGTAAATGTAAAGTAGAGAGAGGTTATGAAGACAAAGATCGAATAGTCAATCCACAAGTGTGATCAACCATCAAGGATTAAATTTCTAAAAGAAATTATACGACGGGACACATATTATATATTTAAGTTTTGTATTATTGAGACATAGATATGAGATTGATAAATATGAAATAGGTTTAGACTAGTAGGAGCACAATAAAATTTACAAGGATATAATCTGATCAATCATGATCAACAATGAATTAGAAATTATACGTGTACATGTGGGAGTGTTAAAGAACACTTGGTGGAAAATTGAACAACTAGGATTTAAGCAGCATGAACAAGAATAGATCCTTGGAAAACCTCTTTGTAGGCTTATACATTAGCTAAATCACTTGAAGTTGCTTATGAGTTTATTTTTGAATTAAGGAAAACAAGTGGGGCGTCTCTACATCAAGTGAAATTAATTGAATACTCTGATTTTATATGCATTGGCCCTAGTGGGCCTATCATTTTTATATCAGAGAAAGTAAGAGCTTTTGGGATGAACAAGTATGTGCAAGTATGTTCTTTGGGAAGAAACTAGGACATGTTTTATTTTGGAAGAAAATGTGAATATGTGTGTTCTTGAAGAGTTAAAGAACAATACATATCTGAAACAAAATTTTGTATCCACCATGAGATTTAGTTGATTCAAAGGATTGTTATGCTCTTTATGAGAGGTTTTCTTAGAGGAGAGTTAAGAGAAAGTGTGGTTTTGAAAACAAATTTATGCAGAAGCATTGTACAAGGAGGTTGAGATTGATTCAAAAAATGGATCAAAGGAAGGATGTTGAAGATGAGATCTTGGCACATATCTTTCCAAGTGTTGATTAGATTTTTTTATGCCAACTTTGGTCATAAGGAATTTGTGTTTGGAGGTAGAAGAGAAGGGAGGTTGATAGCAACCATTACAACAAGTGAATATGTGATATAAGAAGAGAGATTCAACAGAGCTCTCTAGTGAAATAAGTTGTGACAAAACCTTAATAGGAAATTAAAATTGGTGAAGAAGAAGAGGACAATACAGTTCTCAAAGGAAGAGGTGAAAAGTTGATTATGTAGAAGACAAATAGCTTTGGAAGTTGATGAGTAGGAGTGCTCAAGAAGAGGTTCTACTATAGAGAACCAAGAGGAGATACCAAGAGAATGATTTGGTATTGGTGACAAGTAGCAGACTTGTTACAGATATGGGAAAGGATTATTGCAACTCACAAGTGGATAAGGAAAATCCATAGAAGGAGGTAAGGATGACTAATGATGGTCACCTTAAGGATTCCAAGAGAAGGCAGAATCATGTGGACATAAATTCCAAGGAATTTAGCATAAGGAAGATGAATGACGATAAATTTGATAGGGAAATGGTTGAGTTGAGAGTACATCTTAATGTACTAATGGAGTTGCTACAGAAGCATGCAGAGGACCAAAGATATGGATGGAAATGAAGAAGAAGAAGGTGAGATGAAATTCATTGCAAATGAAGCTAAGGCAAAGGATGTATGCCAGGTTGAAAAAGGAACTTAGAGAAGTTGAGTATGAAGAGGAAATTTGCATATGTGGACCTAAACAAGGAGTATTCTTTGATGAAGAGGAATATAGAGATGTCGATGAGATATTTCTTGATAGTCTTATGAAATATTGGACTAGTTCAGGTCAACATGGGGATATGATGATTGAGGCATCAAATGAGGAGCCTTTTATTTTTTATTCTGAGACTTTGTGTATGATTGCAAATTTGGCAGGTGATGAAAAGAAATTGGATGATGTGGTTATGCATGTTGATGAAGAAATGAGACTCCTAGAAGATATGGTTGAGATAGAGACATTTTTTATTGAGCACGTGTTTATTGATATTAAATATGATGAATTTGGAAAGGAAGATGCCATAATAGAGGAAGTTAAAGATTCATTGTACAATAATTTGTTTGTGGATGAAGGTGATGGAAAGTCATAAAAAAATTTCATAAAGATGAAGGGAGAAAAGGGAGTGTTTTATTAAGAAATTGAAGACAGAGAGACCTCAAGTTCTATTCTAAAGGAAAATGAGGAAGCATCACCTCACAAAAATTGTGAAAGTACAAAAGATGAAGAGTCACTTTATGAAGACATGCTCAAGGAGGTTCCAACTAGTGGAATTCTTAATGGAAATCTTGTGCCAGAGGACATAAATACAAAAGAAGAGATGGAGTTTTTGGAGGAGTGGCTGGAAGAGGACTAGAGTGATGGATATTGCATGGAGGTTACAAATACAATTCAAGATGGTTTTGTTGAATTGTATGAGCAGTTGAATTTCTTGGAGGAGAATATAATAATCCAAAGATTCCATATTCAACATGTGAAGTCAGAGCTGGAGGAAGAAGAAATTGTCTTAAAATACAATGAGGAGAAAGATGCAAGGAAGAATATGAAGTAGACATTAGATAAGAGTTTTATAACTCTTGTGCAAGAAGAGGATATGCAGTAGCAAAGGAGAAGTGATAGAAATAAAATTCACCTGAGGACATAGATGGATAAGGAAATTGATAGATTGTGGGTACTGATGAGGACAACATCCAAGAGAAGATACAACAAAAAACAACCAACAACAGAGTTCAGTTAATTGAAAGGATTTGCATCATCAAATCAATTGGGAAACAACAACATAACGTTTGGAATCCTGGAGAATTGAAGGAAATTGTTGTAGAACAACAAAAAGGTAACAAAATCGATAGACAACTACAACATAAAGTTTGGTATCCAAAAAGACTTCAACAAAGGAACTCATGATAAAGAGATCATGGATATTTTTTTTCCTTGGGAGTCTGATGTAGGAGAATTTTTCCTCCTGAACTTGGTCACTTTGAAGAGACCTAAAGGGTCTTGAGTTTACTAAGGGAATGGGTTCCCTCATGTATATTTTGTTAAATTTTCCTATGTTTGATGGAATCCTAGAATATTTGTATAAGGATTGATATGTATATAATCAAATCCATTTTTTATGTGGATCTCGAGAGTTTTGTGAGGGTTAGAGAAATATTAGGATGAGTGAGATATCTTAGGAGATAGTTAGAGATCTCAAGAATATATTATGGATATAGAGATCCTAGATATAGGGATTGAGTGATAATTTTAAGGATCTACAATAGAATTGGATTCAGAGTTCTTTGTTAAAACTGTAAGCCAGGAGACATTAATGGGTTCAAAGAAGATTGGTGTGTAGGTGAGGATTGAGAATGTAGAAGGCCAGAGAGGCCAAGAGGTTCATTTAGAGTCCAAAATTATGCAAATGATGCCTATGGAGCAGAGAGGCTCTTTGTAAAGGTTATGTATAGAAAGTTTTCATATAAGGAGTGAAAACACTCTGTTTTGAGTGTGAGTTATTAAATTTTTTCCTTTGATTTCTATGAAATTAGGCGTCCCTATAATATAGGTATACATATTGAATGGTTTCATAAGTTCTCCATTTATGCAATGATATATTGAGGGGTCTGTGTAGGTATTGAGAATAATCCTTCCAAATAAATGAAGATCATAGAGCCCTTATATATGGAAAGAATCTATGGATAAAATCATGTCTTTGGATGATGAGTTGAATTTGTAGGCCTTGTAATATCGGTGGAAACCCTCCTTTGGAACATAATTTCAGTTATTTTCCTTTGAAACTATGGTTGAATCGATTCTATGATCATTGATCAAGCTTACGGTCAATGATCCATGCAGAGGAATAATAAGTCATGCACTAGAGTGCCGGAGATAATGGAAATCATCAAATTTGTATAGATAAGCTACATGAACCATCATATCATTAAGAGAATAAACCTGAGCCATCAAATTGTAAAGCCGACCCATTGGAAGATCATGGAAGAGTAACAACTGTTAGATTGTAATACAAATGATGAACGATACAAATATGTCTCGCATTGAAAATATACACAAAGGATAAGTTTAGGGTGATTACTGAAAGGTAAAAACCACATGTTTTATGGAGTCCAGATGTCGAAGGTTGGTCTCTTTGCATTTACTCAAGTGGTTTTCATAAAATGCCTTTACAATTTGTGAATGAATAACCCTTGATCATAGCTCGGGTCATGAGAGGACTAGGTAAGTTCCTAGGGTTTAATTTTTATTATATATGTTAGTGCTTGTTGATATAAAACCTTGTTTCGAGCTCTTGATTGAATGGATGAGGGAATAGAGTAATGTATAAATAAGAGACTAAGGAAATTGTTAATTTGAGATCCATAAAGGCTTAATCAAATCATATTAAGACTCTATATCTCAATTCCCATTATATCGAACCATCTAGTCCATTATTCAAGTGAAGAAATTCAGTCCATATGATACATTGGAGAATGTAAATGTACCAGAGAGAGGTTATGAAGATAGAGATCAAATAGTCGATCCCCAAGTGTGATCGATCATTGAGGATTAAATTTCTGCAAGAAATGATAAGGCGAGACAAATAGTATAAATTTAAGTTCTATATTATTGAGACAGAGATATGAGATTGATAAATATGAAAGGGGTTTAGATTGGTAGCAGCACCAGAAAATTTACAAGGATATAATGTGATCAATATTGATCAACAATGAATTATAAATTGTACATGTACATGTGGGAGTGTTAAAGAACACTTGGTGAAAAATTGAACAACTGGGATTTAAACATGGTTAACAAGAATAGATCCTTGGACAACCTCTGATCCAGATTATTTTTGGCACGAAATGAGAGAGGAGATATAATAAAGAAATGTATAGAGATATCTCGAATATCCGATATTATAACAAAAATGTATCAGAGATACAACTATTGTTAAGAAACAAATATCAATATAGCATAGAAAAACCTCTGAAAAAGTATTCAACGCCTTGAAAAAGAGATAATTTCAGGTAATAAGCCTCTTCGAGAGGGCAACCTCCTTTTACCCCACTTAAATGTTCAAGTACAAGATGATTCAAAATGAAAATGTCTCCTTGGTATATATAGGAGACTAGGAGGTATAATTACAACTAATGGCCTAAGCCAACATAAATAAAATAACATTACCAATATAATATGCCCCAATTAAGGGGTAATGAGCCAATATTAGGGATTAACATGCCCCTCCCCTTGAGACAAGTGTTGTCCGCAACGCTTGAGTAACTCTGGATGCTTCTATATAAAAGACTCATCTTCCCAAGTGGAATCTTC
>ML808417.1:69305-82721 GCA_009831015.1 Picea engelmannii
AACACCTTATAAGGGCCATAGTACTTTGGTGATAATTTATTATCCTTCTTGGCTTGCTTGAGGGACATTTGTTTGTATGGTTGTAGTCTTAAAAACACTCAATCCCCTACTTCAAAACTTCTTTCACTACGATGTTGATCTGCATGTTGTTTCATGCGAATATGTGCCATGGTTAGGTTGTCCTTTAAGATTTGGAGAACTTGTTGTTGATTCTCGATGTGATCTTCCACTGCTTGAACATTAGATTTTTCTTTTAGAGAAGAAGTGATGGAATGAGGTTGGTATCCATAAAGTGCCATAAATGGTGTCATTTTTGTTGCAGTATGAAAGGAAGTGTTATACCACCATTCTGCCAAGGGAAACCATTTGAACCACTATGTGTGTTTATCAAAGACAAAGCAACGAAGGTAGCCTTCCAGACATTTTTTCACTATCTCGGTTTGTCCATCAGATTGAGGATGATAGGATGAGCTATGGGCCAATTGAGTACCTAAACAAGAAAATAATTTTGTCCAAAAATGTCCAGTGAAGATGGGATCTCTGTCACTTACAATAATGTTTGGGTTCCATGTAGCTTTTGAACTGTCTCCATGAATGCGGTGGCATCTGTACTAGCTTTGAAGGGATGAGAGAGTGCACAAAAGTGTGCGTACTTGATCAGTCTATCAACAATCACCATGATGGCACTCTTTCCTTTAGACTTTGGTAACCTTGTGATGAAATCCATGGAAACCTCCTCCCAGCGCTGACTTGGGATGGATAATGGTTGTAAAAGACCTGGGATCTTAATTGTTTCCACCTTATTTTGTTGGCAAACCACACATTCTTCCACAAACCTTTGAACATTAGTTTTAAGGCCATCCCAAAAAAAATCCTTCTTGACTCTATGGTAGGTTTTCAAAAATCCCGAGTGCCCTCCTACTGGAGAGGTGTGCAATTCCAATAGTACCTTTTGTTTGAGTTGGTAGTTCTTACATAAATATAAGCAATCTTTGTACCATAGTGAATCATTTTTCCATGTAAATGTATCGGATGCACGAGAATCCTATTGCAACCCTTGAATGAGAGTCCACACTTTTTTGTCATTCTTCCATTCATCCCTTGCTTCTATTATCCAATCGGGTTGGATGATCGAGATAGCACAGATAAAGGCCTCAACATATTCATCCTTTCTTGAGAGTGCATCTGCCACAACATTTTGCTTCCCCTTTTTATAGACGATTTTAAAATCATAACCCAATATCTTGGTTACCCATTTTTGTTGTTCTTCTGAAGATAGTTTTGTTCCAAGAAGTATTTAAGACTATCATGATCTGTTTTGACCTTGATGTGCCTAACTATTAGGTAAGGATTCCATTTCTTCAATGCATGTAATATTTCCATCATTTCCTTCTCATAAATGGGTTTGTGTAAGTCCTTTCCCTTGAGTGGTCGACTTTGAAAAGCCAGGGGCCTTCCTTCTTCCATTAGGACAGCACCAATTCCATTTCCCGGGGCATCACATTCCACAATAAAGGTTTTTGTGAAGTCTGGAGTGGTCAAGACAGTAGATTTTCACATCACCTCTTTAAGTTGTTCAAAAGCTTTAATTGCCTCTGAAGTCCATGAAAATGCATCCTTCTTAGTTAGTGTCATTAAAGGTGCTGCTATTCTTCTATAGTTTTGAACAAACTTGCGGTAACCCAAAAATCCTTTAAGATTCTTCAATATTTTGGGAATTGGTCAATCAATCATGGCCTTAATCTTGTTAGGGTCTACCTTGACACCTTCATGAGATACAATATGACCTAAATACTCTACCTCCTTTACTCCAAAGAAACATTTGGATTGTTTGGCATATAGTTGTTGCTCCTTTAGTAGTTGTAGCACCTTGTCAACATGTCGCACATGATCCTCCCAAGACTTGCTATAGATTAGTATATCATCAAAAAATAATAACACAAATTTTCGAAGGAAGGGCTTGAAAATGGATTTCATCAACCCTTGGAATGTGGAAGGTGCATTTGTAAGGCCAAAAGGCATGACCAAAAATTCATAATGGCCTTCATGAGTTCAAAATGTTGTTTTTGGGATATCTTCTTCCTTCATTTTGATCTGATGATACCCTGAATGGAGATCCAATTTTGTGAAATAGATTGCTCCATGTAGTTCATCTAACAATTCATCACTGATGGGAATGGGAAACTTATCCTTAATAGTGATCTTGTTGAGCTCTCTATAATCTGGACACATACGCCATGAGCTATCTTTCTTGAATACCATTACCACTAGTGCAGAGTAAGAACTTTGGCTATGTCTAATAATGCCATCCTCTAACATTTCTTCAAGCATGCACTCAATTTCACTCTTCTGGGCATAAGGGTATCTATATGGTCTGATGTTAGGAGGAACGCTCCTAGGAATTAGGTGAATTTCATGATCATGATTTCGAGTGGGTTGAAGGCCTTTGGGAATATCTTCAAATACTTTGGAATGCTTATCAATGATCCTTTGGAGATCTTGAGGAATAGATGGCTTAGATGTTTGAACATATAGTGAGCATAGTTGTGCAATAACGCCTCGATGCCCCTTTTTCAATAATTTTGTCATGCCATTAGAGCTTATCACCTTACCGGGTTTCCCTGTGATACCTCTTAACTCAATTTCTTTTCCTTCCAATGAAAATTTCATGAAAAGTTCTTGAAAATTAAAATCTATTGTTCCTAATGATTGTAACCATTGGATTCCTAGTAGAACATTTGCACCACCCACAGACATAGAAATCATTGGACTATTCATTACATATTCCCCCATAATAAGATTGATCTTATTGCATTTTCCTGAGCAATTGATAGTTCCTCCATCTACAATCATTACTTGAAACTCTAGCACTGGATATACAAAGCAATTGAGAGCTTTGGCTAATTTATAGTGAATGAAATTATGAGTAATGTTGAATCAATTAGGACTATTACCTTTCTCTTTTTGATGTATCCTTCAATCTTGAGGGTTTGAGTAGTGCTAATTCCATCCAATGCATTACACAATATTGTGGGAGTCAACTCTTTAGACGGAATTGCTTCTACGTTTTCATCTTGAGATGTTTCTTGTTCTTGTTCTTCTTCCTCTTCACAATCTATGTAGAATAACTTCTTCTCACCACACTTATGTCCCTTACTGTACTTGTTGTCACAATTAAAGCATAAACATTTTTCTTTTCTTTCCTCCAATTGTTGAGGTGTCAACCTTGTAGGTTGAGGTGTTGTAGAAGAAGGAGCATTGTTTTCTCTATAGATGTTAGAATTGGTCCTTCTAGTAGCCATAGCCATATTTTTACTTTCAACATTTCTTGCCACCTTAAATTCATTCTCCAATGATTTGGGTTCCCAAAGGCGAAGCTCATGTTGAATTTTATCCTCTAAAGTTCCTATGAATACATCAATCAAGTGCTCATCTGGAATATTATTTACCTTTATATTCAATATTTGGAAGTTCTCAATGTGCTCGGTAACTAAACCCTTTTGCTTGATATTTATCAATTGGCTAAAGAAGGTATTGCTCCTTGTATCCTCATAGTGTGCTATCATTTCTTCCGTGAAAATTGTCCAAGTGATAAGTGATTTTCGAGAACAAAGCCATTGATACCATACAAATTGATTAGGTTCTAAATATAAAGAAGCAATTTGTACCTTTTGTGTATGTGGCACATTATGTAGATCAAATAATTGCTCCATCTGAAGTATCCATGTGATTGGGTCCTTGCCATCAAACTTGTTCATATCGATATTAGGAACATGGTTGGTCTTCAACCCAAAGTTGGAGTTTCTCCATTCTTGATTCACCTTCCTTGTGTCCTCATCATGAATTTCATGGGATGCATTTGCACTTTCAGGTGTCTTCTATGTTACAAAATTTTTCAATACTTCCATGATCTCCTCTTTTAAACCATCCATCTTTGCTTCTAACTTAACTTCCATCTCTTGTAGTTCATATTTTGTTACTATCTTCTTTTGTAAATCATTTATGTCCCTACACATTTCTTCACCTTCATCAAGAGTCCAAGTAGGATTGTCTGGAGGCTTATTTGGTGTAGAAATTCCCTTTTTGGGTGACATGTTGGCCAAGTATCACTTTTGAACCTTGATTTTAAGGTGGTTCTGCTAGACAAACTTTCTTCTGTTGTATCTCCCAATTTTCAGCCCTTTTGGGTATGAAACTTTCTTTTATGTAGTTCTCTAATATTGCTTCTCTGCAATGCCATAGGTCTGATCAAAATTGGATGTGCCAAGTGGAATTTATGGTAACTTCCCCACAACTTGCCGATTTTTGGCCTTTCCAGGAGATCTCACTTGTATAGCGTGCCCCACACAAAATAATTGATATCAAATTCTGAAACTCATACCAAAAATACTAGAAACTATGCACGATCCAATGAAACCAATCCCACTCAATTTGGATACTCTAGGAAGAAGGTATGATTGTTTTTCTTGGAACACCTTCTTGAGACTAGTCAATAGGACTAGTCAGATACCCTATCTTACACAGGGTGCATCTACAAATTTAAGATGACCTAGAAGCTGAAACTTTTACCAAAGATACCTTACTAATTTCTGTGAATAGCCTCTGGATTTCAGGGTCTGAAACATTACAGAATTTTTTTTGTAACGGAAATTCCGCAATGACTCAGTTTAGGATGATTCTAGAACCCTATCTTGTAGAGGTTGTACCTCCGAAAGTATAAGGCCTCAGGAGATGAAATTTGAACCCAACGTACCTTGATCCGTCTACTAAATATCCTCCAATCCGTTCCTTCTGAAATGTTGTATAAAAGAAGTTATAACGAAAATTCTAAGGTGTCTCAGATGTAGCAACGAAACCCCAGGACCTTGAGCTCTAATACAATATGTTAAGAACCAAATATCAATATAGCATAGAAAAACCTCATAAAAAGTACTCAACGCTTTGAAAAATAGACAATTTCAAAGAATAAGCCTCTTCGAGGGGGCAACCTCCTTTTACCCCACTTAAATGTTCAAGTACAAGATGATTCAAAATGAAAATGTCTCCTTGGTATATATAGGAGACTAGGAGGTATAATTACAACTAATGGCCTAAAGCCGACATAAATAAAATAACATTACTAATATAATATGCCCCAATTAAGGGGTAATGATCCAATATTAGGGCTTAACATAGGGATACAAAGCGAGGTGTCTCTACATCAAGTGAAATTAATTGAACACTCTTATTTTATAGGAATTGTCCCTGGTGGGGATATCAATCAACACCATCATATCTATAGGATTGATTTCATACCATTGATAATTCTTTACTCATACCATCCTTTGCAATTTTACCTCTATTATCTGATAGAATTTGGCCATTTTTTTTTTACAATTTTGTAATCTTCCCAACTTCATCATGTAGTCAACCTATACAATTCTTTCTTATAACCAATAGTTCTTCCGTACCAAATTCACATGATCCATCAAGAACACAATCTAGTGCTTCAAGTCCTGATTTTTTTAATTACGACCTTATATACTTTTATTCATTGAAAATTTCCAAACACTTCACATGAAACCTGCAAATTTTTCCTATAGAGTTTAATTTTTTCCCCTACCATCCCAATTTTGTAAGTTGATGTTCTGAGACCACAATGTAATGTCCCCATATAGTATTCCCAATCATAGGATAGGTGGCTACGACTAGAGGATTTCAAATTCCAACTTGCAAAGGCTAAATATTCATAATAACAACTAATTAGGCCTCCTAGGAAGGGCTAGACCAGTACAATATGATGCATGTGCAAGTGTGGAGAATAACAATGTAGTAGAAACAATAAACATAGTCATCAACAACATGCATAATACAATGATTTCATGATAAAAACAAGCACAAATTTTGCATATTCATAGACAACATAAGAGACTTATATTTTAATTAAAGAATGTCCAATAAATTGGTTGTGTAAGGAATTTTCCACCCAAATGTAGGTATATGTTGTATATACCACCCCCAAGCTAGGCTATGAGGCCACCAAGGTGAACGAAACAACTACAAGCCTCTCTCTCTCTCTCTCTCTCTCTCTCTCTCTCTCTCTCTCTCAACCCAACCCATTTACTCGCATGCTTGACCAATTTTCTCATCACATAGCATTATAGGCATCTCATCCAACCATCAAAAGGCAAAGAACTCTCTTCCGCTACCCCACACAACATAAGGAAGGAATGCACTTTTTTCTCAAAAATCCCTCAGAGTACCCTTCCCTTATAGTGCTCTTCAATATGTGTGGAAAGAGTCCAATATGATGTATGCTTTATGATATTTGCCTACAAGATAAATACTTAGTTTTTCAATAATCCAAAGAATAAAACATGTACAATGAGGGATGTTTTCCTAACTTTCCTAAACTTCATTCTAAGAAACAACCATCACACTTTTCATCTCAAGTCAATTTCCAAGAATCTCATGGATAGCCAAAGAACACAACATGCATGAATGCCTCCATGCAGGAGAGTGTTGGAATGAATTCCTTAGTCATTGGAAATAAAATATTTTGGTGAAAATATGGTTGGCATTATTTCTAACTTTGGGAATGTAGGACTCTTACAATTTCCCTAAGGACAATACTTGGCCCCATGTTTCCATTTTCCACCAACTTCTCACAAACCTTCAATGATTGGCTTTAACCAGTCAAAGAAGGTGGATGACTTCGTTTAACAGGCATGGTGGAAAGGAGATGAGTTTTAAGGTTGACACTTGGAAATGGAGGATTTACATCCCCATAGAACTCCTTTCATCTTCCCCTCTAATGGAATCATAGCCCCTCTAAATCTCTACACAACCATCTTGGACCATTATATTATATTCCAACATTAATTTGTACATAGCTTGATTATACCATGGTGAGCCTAACACATGGTCCATATGTGCATATTTACATTATACATGCCTATCTATTCACTAATGCAATCTTGGCCTTGAGCTCTGCACTAGGAATCAATATTCACATATTTACAACATTTACATAATTTGAGTTAATGCATGCCAATGATCAAAACTAGGGTTATACAACTAAAACCAATTTACAACTCACACAATGTGATCCGTATGATGCAGTGAATCTAAAATCAAATAAATATATGCTAATAATAATAATAATAATAATTTACTTTTAAATGAAAATTTATAAATATAGAATTATAAATTTACTTTTAAATGAACAATTATACTTACCAAGTGAAGAAGGATGGTAAGAAATATAAATTGTACCCTCTAAAAGAAGGTAAGAGACTAGAAGGGAGACGTTGAGCCAGTTCTAGGATGTGTAAAAGAAGTGGTGGAAAAACAAGATCATTGTGCCTATTGTGGTGGAATAAAACAATAGAGATGAGGAAAATTTCATTGACAAAATTGAGTTGAAGAAAGACCTTGTGAAACATAGCCTTGGAGAAAGGAGAAGCCTATAGTATAAGAGTTGTAGATAATATACTATAAATTAGAGGATTTTGTAGGAGATAAAGTGGTAAAGCATAAGACGAGCTAAGGGGAGGGAATGGAGCCCATTGGGATTTAGCTGCAGAAGGAGGTAGAAAAGGTGGTGAGAACATACAAGGAGAGAAAGCGAGAGATGAAGAAGGCATAAGAGATAAATATGGCAGTAGAAGGAAATTTATAAAAAAGGGAAGAAAGAAAAAAAGAAGAAGATAATTTGACAACCAATGATTGTTGATTTATCAAAAACCTTGTGAGCAAGATGTTCACAAATTTTTAATCAAGGGAATTTAATGCAGAACCATCCCTAAAGATCAAACAATATTGCATCACTCAAAATGTTTTTCTACTTTTATTAGATATCTACTTTTGTTAAGTGTTTGCGACTACATGTTTCCATCTTCTTCTTTTTGTACAGAAATGTTTCCATTTTTTTTAAATAATTTTTCCATCTTAGCCCATTCCTTTTCGAAGTGTTAAAAAGAGAAGTCAAAGGTCTAACAAGTCCTTGGCCTAAATTAAAAATATGGACTATTAAACAATATTTAAAAAAATAGAGGTAACCTTTAGTAATCTTGCAGATCCTAATTATAAAGATATGCAAGTAGGGGAGAAACTGCAAGGTGTGGAGCACCCCACTTCCCGCATCATCATCCAACTTAACTCATAAGCCGCTCCACCAAAGCGAACCGTGGAGACTTTGCAAGTGGGTGAGGGATGAGATTCCCACTTCCCACATTTAAGCATGGTACAAAAAGTAATGTGGAATGGACAAAGGTGGAGTATGGGAAAATGTAGGGAAAGAGGAAGCAAAGGCCCACATCGGATGACTTAGCAAAGAGTTATGTTGATGAACTACAATGTCCACATCCCTATGTGGGAAGGGGAAAATAAAAATAAAAATGAGTGACACATGGAGGACATGTGTTCTACCTCATCAATATTTTTATATTATACATTTGTATGTATAGGGAAGAATGTGAAAAAAACCTTTGAAATTTATAATGCACTTGTCCACATCATCGTTTAACAATAATTTTGTCCTATTGAGATGGACATATACGAAGGATCTAATGATCAAGACATGGGTTTTTGGTTTCAATAGAATTTGGATTTTTATAGTTTATGATATTTAGTAGGAAAAACTTAAAGTGTGGAAGAGCTTGATATTTAAATATACAAGGTTAGAGAGTATTTATCACATGATTTAATAAAATATTGTGTATATTTTTGTTATATATTTATTTGTATTGTTGTAGTCTGGTGTTTGTTATTTTCATTGTATAACTATTATTTTGCATGTCCTGAGTTTATATGACTATCCATTTCATAATATCCTCATGAGAAAAATGAACCTTATAACTTTCTTGAAGGAATTTTTAAACTTTCGTACGACGCCTAAAGTGAGATACTCTTTTCTTTCTCTAATAACTGGTAATCCTTCTCCATCTTTTATGTGCTACTTTATGTGTTATTTTATGGAGAAGATTTTTGTCATTCAAAGTTTTCCTTTTTAGAAATAGTCATACCTTTTAGATGTTGTATTTTGGGGATATTCGTGGTATATGATGAAAACATTTATACATCTACTTAGTAAGGTGGTGACATGCAAGGAAATAAGTTTTTTAAACTATAGATCCAATAAATAAATTCATTTTTTTTCTTTATTTATTCATTTTTTGGATTTCATTTTTAAGATCATTCATGAACTTATTATTTTAATCAATTAGCTTAACAACACTCCTACTTTTCTCTTGTACCCTCTAACTATAACATTTTATTTTATATTTTGATATGATAATGGATGAAGTGTACTTTTTGTTTACAAATTACTCAATTGGCTTCAACCAAAAACTCACTTACAATTTTTGATGTTCACAATCATAAAACTCTATAAAGTTCTCAGTTTTTCTTTTTGAAATTAAAAAATAATACTTAAAACCATAATGAAATTATTAATAAAAAGAAGTTGAAAAATTATTTCTTTTTATATATCCTGTATAATCAAAACTATTTTTCCAACACTATGAATATGAAAAAACCAGAAAAAAAAATATTTAAATATTTTCAACATTAAAGCCATACACATAATCTTTATATAATGAAATGGATAAGAAAAATACATATTAAGATAAACAAATTTACACAAAATTTATCATACATCATTTTCTCAAATTTCATAATTACGCACAAAGGCGTACACTTATTGACAATTGGCACAATTAATGATCTTTTAACCTTATTTAACCTTAAACCCTAATGTGATGGCTATGCATTGAAGATGCTGGCATATTCTTAGTAGTCCTCCAAAATCAATGGATCAGATTTATTGTTCATAACTTTGTTACATTTAACAAGGCATTCATTCACATGTTTACTTTTTAACATTTACCTAATCACATTAAAACATTACTGTACGGGTATGTAATTACCAAGTTTGAGCGTTCACCAGCCCCAGCCACTTTGCAGCTGTGCTAGTTTAATTACTTTTCGTGCTTTTCTCCTCACTTAATAAATCACAATAATCTTCTTACTTCCATTTCAACTCTATTCAAATGTAAAAATAGCATTCCATTGCTTTTCTTCATTGAACATGCTATGAAACAAATAGCTGCAGATTTTGCATTACATGGGTATGAAGTCGGGAATGGAATCTCTTATTTGAACTGCAGATTTTGCATTACCTGGGTTCCAGGTCAGAAATGGAAGCAGTGGCGTTAGATGCGGGAATTGGAGGAATGTGAGCGGATGCAGAAGAAGATACAGTTGCAGACGGATGTGACGACTCGGAACTGGTGAATTTGGTGGTTTGGGAAACATAAGAATTCACAAAAGCAGGCTTTGTGGGATCGGGTAAGTTCGTCACTGAATCACTTGAAAGCATCAAAGTGACTGTAGATATCGGTGGACGAAGATGGGCTTCGGCTTGTGTACACAAAAGACCAACTTGAATGCATCTCCTCGCTTGATTCTCATCGCACGTTTCAATTATTGCTGGATCAATCATTTGCACAATATTTCCTTCATCGTATGATCAATCATTTGCACAATATGTCACAACGGGTTCGTCATTCTGATAAGATATATCCACAAGATCGGCAGTGCAATTTGTGATAGCGTACTTCCCTAAACGGTTTACAGATGAACTAAAGAACATGGTCTAGTTAACGTAATTATGTTCAGTTGGCGATACAACAGAAACAGTATCTCACCCATCCTAAAAGAATCTGCATTTCAGGTGACAAATTGTAATCCGTGTTCTTTCTTCCTGCGATAAGTTCCAGGAGAAGAATGCCAAAGCTATAGACATCGGTTTTTACAGATAATTGCCCCTGCATAGCATACTCTGGTGGCATATACCCGCTGCATATCCAATGTACATTGTCAAAGATTACATAATGAGGATAAGTTATTTGCAAAAGCTTAACCGAGAATGTAAGTCACCAAAAACAAAACAAAACAAAAGCATAAAGTACAATTACAACACTATCAATCCTCTTGAAATGAAATCAGCATAAAGTAAAACATATGCATTGACAGTGTGCGAGAGCGATGATTGTATTGAAATCTTTAATAAGTTCCTGCAACTCTTGTGCTCACGTGAGTTTCGTCTTCGGGGAAAAGTCTTGCTAAGCCGAAATCTGCTATCTTAGGATTCAGTTTTTCGTCCAACAACACGTTGCTTGCTTTAATGTCCCGATGAATAATCCGCAGTTGAGAATCCTGGTGAAGATAGAGAAGCCCACGAGCTACTCCCATTATGATGTTGTAACGCTTCATAGTTTGCCAATAGTTACAAGTGTTCTTCAAACATTAATGTTTTCTCTCGACTTGAATAATAAAATGGAAGTCACTTACCGAATAGGATTTGATCAAGGCTCTTATTGGCTATGTACTCATAAACAAGCAACCTTTCTGATCCCGCTGCGCAGCAGCCTAGAACGTTCACAAAATTTATGTGTTGAATTTTGGCCACAAGTTTAAATTCATTGAGAAATTCTTTCCTTCCTTGCATAGATTTTAAAGACAGCCTTTTCACATCTATTTCTTTTCCATCCTGAATAACTCCCTATATTAAAACAAAAAAAAAAGAGCATATGAAACTTTTGTAAAGTATTAAAGCTTAAATACCTTCCTACAATTTTTATTTGTTTTCAAGCTAGTAATCTACATCCATCCAGCGGTCATTGCTGCGATGAGAATACCCTGCATATTACCATAATTCAAGATTGTAAAGATAACTAGTGGTAGCTTTGTGAGCCTGTGTTACCTTGTATACAGGGCCAAAGCCTCCCCCTCCGAGCTTGTTATCATCATGAAAGTTTCTTGTAGCAGTTAGTAACGTTTGCATTGTAAATACTATTTGTAGATCAGTCATGACTGATTAGTGCGTTTTCCTCCTCATGATCTGCATAATGAAAATAGAAAGTATAAAAACAAAAATTGAATTTTTTAATTTTTTATCATTAAAATATATATATTACGGGACTTACCATGACTCAATTCTGAAAATATAATAATTAAAATAAAATTGAAAAATTAAGTTGTTTTATATATATATATATATATATATATATATATTTATTTATTTAGTTAGTTAGTTAGTTTTAGATTTATCAAATTGGAGAAGTACTAAATTTTCCGTATTTTTAATTTGAGAAGTTTCTGTATTTTTAATTTGAGAAGCAAAAGTATTAAATGTTCTGAAGTGCGATTGTTTTCAACTTTTATAACGAAAAATATACACTTTTAAATATTGAATAAATTTAAAATTAAAATGAATTTCAAAATGTAAATACATATTAATATCTAATTTTAATTTAACTATTATTTAATACTTCTTTCAAAATATCTACAGAAAGTATCAGCGAGGCAAGCGGCAGAATATCTATGGAAAGTATCAGAGAGGCAAGCTGCAGAATCTGAGAAGATTGGGAAAATAATTGAATCTGCATAATTCGCTCATTTTATCAACTATTAAGTACGCCGATCAACAGAGGAGACTGGTTCTAAGTAATATCCCCATTATGATCTTGTCAGTGAAATTAATTAAGATATGATTTATAATAACTCAAAAGCTGTGCGGAATGGATCATGATAATGAATGATGTAAGTCAGGCCATATATTTTGTCAGGACTTTCGCCATACACAGAGCTGTTAAACCCAGTTTGGTTTGCCCCTTGAACAAGCCTATCAAAGAGAAGTTTCCGATTGCCCTCAAACGCACTGCCTTCTGTATAGTTGCCGTTATCGCATCTGGTTGTCGGTACCTCTATCACTGCGCTGCAAATCTGTCCATGGAGAGTAATATTGATGAAGGCCGGAACAACAATAATTAAGTAGAGCAGCTTAATAGTTTGGCCGATCAGGAGAGAGCGTGCAGAATCCCTTCCATGGAAATTCATATTCCTTGGGATTCTGATTGCCATCGGACAGTGGACAATATGTGCAGACATACAATAAATCGTTCTATATTGCGCATGCGGTTAATCAATACTTAAAATCAAATGAAGATTTTCTTTATGGGAGCGCATAGTAGAAAGTTATGAGGGCTTGACTTACCTCCAATGCTAGCCGGTGGGTAGATGGGCGGCTGAGAAATTATATGTAGCAATTTGGTGCACATGGTCGGAATTCATTTAATTGTCAATTTGTTATTTTCCAAAATGATCGAGGAAGCTTTATCTTTATTTAAGTTCCAAATAACACGTTAATTTCACAAATGATTGCTTATGAAGGTTAACTACCAATCAAATAATCTAATAAATAATAATGAATTAAGATTTTAAATATTAAATAAAGAGTAATTTGAATATTCAAAATTAATATGTTGATAAATTTATTTATTTTTATTTTTTTAATAATTAAAAAAAATATTTTTAAAAATATTAACTTGTTTTCGGATAATTTAATTAATTAAAATTAAAAAATTATAATAA
>ML808417.1:95150-108287 GCA_009831015.1 Picea engelmannii
CGTCTTCAACTTTCGGGAAGTGATGCCA
The DNA here is from genome assembly GCA_009831015.1 of Picea engelmannii. Classification (NCBI taxonomy): domain Eukaryota; kingdom Viridiplantae; phylum Streptophyta; class Pinopsida; order Pinales; family Pinaceae; genus Picea; species Picea engelmannii. Next base: position 95,179 of record ML808417.1, read on the forward strand.
AAAAAGTCTGGTCCAGATCGTCGAAGCTAGATATCCCCCTCGATTAGGACTGCTCCATTTGCTTCCGGTTCTTGGTGCCGAGCGTATCTTTAGGTCCGAACCCATACCATAGCTGCTTTCATAAACGACATTTATTGCATGCATTCTGACATACTATTTATGTTCTGATTTCTTGTACTATTGTCCCTGCCTGACGGAATCTAGTACAAGGAGAGCATATCTCAATTTTGATTTGGGCCCGAATTGGATCTTTTCCTCACTCATTTTATCGATGATAAGATCACGGAAACTGAAGTGGAACGACGTACACTAGGAATTTTGTCCCGTCATATGCGCTCCCTATTGATTGAATGAAAAAACAAAGGGATTTCTCGCTCGATCAACTATTGATGCATTCTGGGCTAAGGTACCCTAAGTGGTGATCCTGCAAAGTGTTACTGCTTTAAGGGACACTTCCGTAAATTTGGATTACCGTAATTTTTTTTTTGTATATTCACCTTCCATATATGTGTCGTCTGTATATGCACCTTCCATATATGCGCGCTTCCGTATATGCACACTTCCGTATATGCATCGTTCGTATATGCACCTTCCGTATATGCACGCTTCTGTATATGCGTCGTTCGTATATGCACCTTTCGTATATGCAGCTTCTGACATTAATTTTGATAGCTTCCGAAAGTCTGACATGAAGGTCCACCTCCACACAAATTCGAGCGCAGTCGTATTGGTCTTTATTGTTTGCCCTGTCAATGAACTTGCCCAATGCATCTCCTATATGTTTCAATGAAACAACTTGGTGAATTCTACTAATTCTTAAAATAATAACCATAATATGTTTGACAATATGTTTATAAAAATATTCAAATTTCTAAGAATTTCATATGGTTTTGAATTTGGACAAACCATTTTATAAAAAAATGGAAATTGACAAATATTTGTTTGATAAAACCATACAAAATTAGCCCATGAGCTTCCATGGCTAATAGACTTGATTAAAGACATGATACACAAAGTAGTATTTCAGAAATAAAGGTCTAATACATGTTCATATCTTCCTAAAAAAATGCCATTGAACTTGCACAAACCCATAATATTCTCTAACATATTTTTCTTTTTCAAATTAATCAAAATAAGTTAACCTTAAAAAACTCATTACTTCCTTAACTTAATGAATCTTTATACTCTTCACATCCATGATAAAGTGCTTCATTTTAAGGGGTCTAGAGTCTTTGTGCAAGAAAGTTTTAACAACTTCTAAATCTCTTAAAACCATTTTATCCTTCTTTGTTTTGATCTTGTGATCAACTTGCCCCATTTCAAATAAATTTAACTATTCATTTCTCACTCTAACATTTATAATCTATCTATTTACTATCATTTATCATTTATAGGGAAAGAAATAAAGAACAATTATCTATACAAAATCATGACTTACAATCTCCAAAGTCTAAATGAAAAATGAATTTAAAGAAAATCTGTTAACTTAAAGTCCATCTGAAACTAAACCAATAGAAAAGGGTGAGGTGGTCCGATCCAAGAGCCGATATCTTTATCCTCCTCTATAATGTAGACAATCCATGCCATCCTTGGGTACATAAAATCTATTGCCTTGTCTCCCAATCCATGCAATCATTGGGTATATAAAATACCTGGGTGTGCTCACTACCTTGTCTCCCCTGCTTTAGTCAACACAGGTATTGCTATATAACCAATTTCAATTGAACTGTTTTTCCCATTTATCTTATTTATTGGAAAACTATAGCTAATAAAACTTTATGAGGAAGCATAATGTAAGGCTAAACCAATTGCTTAAAGTGTAATATGGTCATACAAAACATAACAGTTTATTTTCAAAGAAAACTTCAAATAAGATATTCTACAACATTTTCTTTATCGAGACATAGTTGGAAAAACTATATGAGACAATTAACACTGACCTTAAATAATCAAATTGATACGGAAAATCTTATCATAAAGAAAATCTCTTCACTTGTTTCATTAAAATATTTTTATTTACCTATCAAAAGGTTTCACCAGTTTATTGAACGGTACATTGGAAAACGTTTGGAAATCCTCAAACTTCGAGCCTGCTCCACTATGGAAAAAAATACTAGGAAAGAAGCTATGTTCTCGGTTTAATTTTGTAGTAAATAAATAACTTTTTTATTACACAATTTGATAAAAATTTGGGAGAAATCTTCATTTAAGTAAATTTGTTTTAAAATCCAGATCTTGCCAAAATTTTATATGATAAAAAATGGATTCCAACAATCAAAAGTAAAAAGTCCTCGAATAAAACCAACATAAGAATGCGATGTAAATATCTACATTCATCGTCGAATCTTGGAGTGTCCAGCTGATCTTAAGAGTGATTAAGCAAATTTTCAATGGATTGACAATAATTTACACTTTGGTATTAGGCTCGAGAACCCATCAACATTCTGCTTGTATTCAGGATTAGCTCTTGTTTTCAGGATGAAACAAAGTTGAATTGATCTTTATGAGAATGTAGGCCAATCTTATTGATTTCAGAGACGTCCCAATTGAAGAGATTACCTCGTGCATCCACAAGCAGGGCATCGATTATATTATCGACAGAGAGGCCAAAATTTCTCGACAGCAAACTCAATCCCTCATTGCTGAAATGGCCGCAGGTGCCAATAGTGGGGCAGACTCCTGCGGGAAATCCCTAGTTTGCAGGATTTTGTGCGATGGCAGAGTATAATTGGCCAAGATGTGGGATCGACCTCTACCCACGCCGTTTTGGAAGGAATCAACCTCTTCAACGGGACTAGAAGCATCAACTTCACGACCGAAGCCACCATACCAATGGTCTGCATCTGTTTCGCCACCATACCAATGGTCTGCATCTGTTTCACCACCATTCCAAATAACCACTGCTGAGGAGAATGCTAAATATCATGGGTGCCATCAGATTCAAATTCAAATGGGGGCGCTCAGATTCAAATTCAAACTGACGCTACAGTCCCCTCACGCTTCACAGGACTGTCTGTTGGCGCTTATGGAGCTGACAGTGTTTAATGCTATGAAGGTCCATGGGTATTGGATCAGATTGCAACCATCGGCAAATGGCGAGAGTCAAGGAAATAGAGACGGCGTTTGGATTCGAAACGGACTGAAAATGGTTGCCAGAATCTAAGGCGAGAGAGGAGGTCGAAAAAGGTACCTGGCATGTTATGGCACCCGCACCATCCACATCATACCCACTGGCATCCATTATCAGATCTGCACGAGCTGGCATCCATTATCCGATCTGCATGAGCCTGGTAGCACGGCCATCCAGCCTGTAGACTCTTAAAGACTCTGCAGCAGGCTGGATATTGCTTGCCGTCTCCCACAGTCTCATTCTTTTCTTCTAGTCCTGACAGGGATTGGTCCTTTGTTTTTTCTAACCCGTGTTCCACTGACCTATCAAGTATTTTTTAGCATCTTTCACCCCTTTTTTGCTCCTCTTTACTGGCCCGCAATCTCCCATTCGTTGCTCAGCTTTGTTCCACTGACCTATCAAGTATTTTTCAGCATCTTTCGCCCCTTTTTCGCTCCTCTTTACTGGCCCGCAATCTCCCATTCGTTTCTTAGCTTTGTACAGTGGGCCTGGAGTGGTCCCCCAACTTTTTAAAATGGACCCTCTGTCCAATACTCTAATCCAATACTCTAATGCACCCTGTAGATGAACTCATTTGGAAACAGGTGGGACTTTTCGATAAAATAGACTCCCTAGAAAAAAAGCTACCGATGCTTCCCTCCAAGCCCTTTACAAACTACCTATTCGATCCCGCTGAGTCCCCTGCTGGGATAGGCTCTCCTCCTCTGACAAGAGCCCCTATTCCGAGAACCTCTACACCTGCTACTGACAGGCTCCTCCCTGTCTCCACTTCCTCCTTACCTCCTAACTGTCCTAGCTGTCTTACCTGTCCGGAAGTTATTAAAGTCCCTCCATCCCCTCACCGAGCTTCTTCTTATGGTCGCAAGGAGTGGAAAACAAACAAAAGAACCAAGCGATTAGTGTTGGGGGATGGAGTGGGCTTAGAGGACCTTTGTAAGATGTCCATCTGTTCACTGGTAGGTCGTATATCCTATAAAAGTTTGATCTCACAACCTCTAGAGGACTGGATAAAGCTCAAGTGGTTTCTGATCTTAGGCTACTGCCCGAACGTCCTGTACCTAAAAAACGGTTGTCTCTGCTTTTCCTGCAGATCTCCCGAAGACACCTCACTGTTATTGTCTTCCTTATGGGTCTTTGGAGGAAGTAGCCTCATGCTCAAACGCTGGCGTATGGCTTTCAATCCAGACACCGACTACTTCCAGCACAGACATCTAGGGGTGTTGCTCCCGGGTCTCCCACTCCATCTCTGGAATGAAGGAGCCATTAGAGCTATAGGCGACTCCATGGGCAAGTTCATAGCTTTTGACACTCAATCTCTCATGGGCTCCTTGAGGAAAATGGGCAGGGTACTGGTCGAGATGGACATAACTGTTGGTCTGCCGGAAACTCTAGAGATCGAATAGAGAGGGAGGAAACTACTACAGAACCTGGACTATCTTGGACTCTCATTCCGATGCAACCGATGCTGCGAGACTGGCCATCTTCGTCGAACTTGTCCTGGTAAGTCCTAGATTGACCCCTCTGATGATGTCGACCTGCTTTTAAACCCCTCTGCCTTTATGGATGCTGACCCTTCCCTTTCTTTCTTGGACACCCCCTGCGATCCTCCCTCCCCGCCCTTACTTGGACAACCTGAATCTCTGATGTCTAAGCTATTTCAATTGTGCCCCACTCTTTTTAATTCACTCACCGCTATTGAAAAGGAAACCGTCAATCGCTCCCACTGGTCCTCTTCCTCCTCCCTCCCTAAGCCCCCGCTTCCTGAAGTTGAGTTTCCACAGCCTCCCTTTCCCCTGGCTCCATCTCTTGACAACTCCCTACGTACCATCATTGATCCTACTCCCTCACCCCCTTCGCCCCTGCTTCCATCTTCGCTGCCGACCATACAACTCTGTCCCCCTATCCCTCCCTTAGACCCGGAAGATCCCTCAGCGATACTCCTTGGATATAGACAGCCGTATGAAGACGAGGACACCCTCTTGGCAGCGCTGAGATCCTCGACTTCTACACAGTTTCTCCCAGACAGTGCCACCTAGTTACCAGTATTTCGGGGAAAAGAGCTCATCGCTCCTTCCACAGAAGCTGGTACTTCTTCTTCACACCATACTGAAATTCTCGACAAATCCTTTGCATGGTCGCGAGGTATAGGTGTTGAACTCTCCCCACTCCAGATGAGAAGCACCAGAAAGAAGAAGGAACGCTCAAGCACTCAACTTACAGTCCTAATCGTCTTAGCACAAGATGAAAAGGCCCTTAGAGCTATGAAGGCCATAGCACGATCCAAGTAATGATAGTGCTCTCTTTAAACATATGAGGGATCAGAGGCACCCTCAAGGTTGCTTCCTTCCAAAGACTGCTAGAGCACTCCAAACCAGATGTCATCTTTCTTCAAGAAACCCTCGCGGCTGATAAAAAATCCAGAGATTTCTTGCACCTTTTTTGCCCTCTTTGGGTCACAACGGCTGTAAACTCCATTGGCAACTCCGACGGCCTGCTGGTGGCCTGGGACCCAGGTATTTTTTATTTAAGGCCCTTCATGACTTGCGGAGGCATTTTGTTGATAGGAAGATGCTTTGCTACCAACTAGGAGCTGGCGTTTTTAAATGTCTATGGCCCCTGTCAGGACACACCGCAATTCTGGACTCACCTTGCAAACAGTGGTATTCTTTCCATTCCAAACCTCATACTGGGCGGCGATCTCAACATCAATCTATCAACAAATGAACACTGGGGAGGAGCTTCCTTGTCTGGATTAGGTGAAAGCCTCTACAGAGACCTCTTTACGTCCAAGAACCTCATCGATATATTGTCGGCCAGACTTGTTCCTACCTGGAGAAACGGGAGAAGCGGCTTTGAGGCCATTGCCAGACAACCCAATCGCTTCTTAATCTCCGATGGATTCTTATCTTCCACAGGTTTCCCAACCTCGTGGGTTGAGCTTCCTTTCTTCTCCGACCATGCTCCCATCCTCCTTAAATTGAACCTTCCCCTCCTGCTCAAACCTTTTCCCTACAAATTCAATCACCACTGGCTCTCCTCCTCTGATTACTCCGCTCTTGTACATTCTGTCTAGACAGATCCGTGTTTTCAGAAAGAAGAAAACCCACAGTTGAGAATCGTATGGAAATTGAAAGTTCTAAAAGCGCACTCAAAAGCTTGGAGTAAAGATAAGAAGGCAACGAAGGTGACCAAACTGAATAAACTAGAGACTGAGATCACACAACTCATCATAACATCAACCTTAGCCACCCTATCTTTGGAGGATTCTGTTACTTTAAAGGTGCTGGAGAGAAGTAGAGAATTCCTTCTGCGTGAAGAAGAAAAATACTGGAGGCTTCGCAACCGTGCGACCTGGCTCAAATGGGGAGACTCAAATTCAAAAAAAAATCACAGAGTGGCTAGCCACAACAGGAACAAAAAATTAATCTGGTCTATCGAAAGTGAATGTGATGGTACTCTCCGCGGACATGAGGCAATCAAAGCCGAGGCTGCCTCTCATTTTGAACACCTTTTAAAAGCCAGAAGTAGCCACAATCTACCTGTAAAATGTTCTACTGCTAGTCTTTTTTCAAAGTTGGTTAGAGATGCTAAAGCCACTGACCTATACAAACCTGTCACACTTCTGGAGCTAAAGAAAATTTTGATCCATTTCAAAAAGGAGAGGAATCTAGGGACCGATGGCTGGACAGCAGAATTCTTCACCTTCTTTTTCGATCTCGTTGGATCATATCTCCTCCAGATGGTGGAGGACTCTCGCATCAAAGGTAAAATCTCTAGAATCCTTAACTCCACCTTCTTGGTATTAATTCCTAAAGAAAACAATTCGATTTCCTTCAATGACTACAGACCGATCTCCTTGTGCAACCTCATCTACAAGGTAATATCCAAAGTTATCTCTAACTGGATTAAGTCGTTTCTGGAAAGGAGTCTCTTAGCTGAACAACTCAGTTTTTTAAAGGGAAGAAGAATTCAAGATGCCATCGGTGTAGCCCATGAGAGCATTCACAGCATCAAACAGAAAAATCAAAAGGCGCTGGTCATGAAATTAGACCTCAAAAAGGCTTTTGACAACATTGATTGGGAGTTTCTGAGACTAATCCTACACACAGTGGACTTTGGTGACAAGTTCACTGACTGGATTATGTCATGTGTCAGTAGTGCTAACTTCATAGTGCTGATTAATGGGTAGGCGACTAGATTTTTTAAAAGCAAGAGGGGGCTCCGTCAGGGATGCCCACTATCTCCTTACCTCTTTATCTTAATTATGGAAGGCCTTAGACTTCTCCTCTCTAAAAGCATCTCCGAGCACCACATCACTGGCATAAAGGTTTCAAATCTCATCAAGATCGTTCACCTCATGTTTGTTGACGATATTCTTCTAATGTCAAAAACTGATTTAGCGGAGTGGCTTGCGATTCTGGACTTATTACAGCTCTTCTGTTTTGTATCAGGTCTGTCCATTAATTCCTCAAAGTCCACTGTCCACTATTGGAGATTATCTGAGGCCGAGCTCTCTTTCCTCATAGACTCCATCCCCTTCTCTTTTTTGACTTGAAAAAAGTCTTCAGGTACCTTGGATACTAGCTGAAGTCGGGAGCCTCCCCCTCTACTGATTGGAGCTGGCTAGTGGCAATCTTCGAAAGGAGAATAGGCTTTTGGTGTAATAAATGGTTATCCCTGGGTGGACGACTTATCCTGGTCAAATCGGTGTTAGAAATTCTTGTTGTATATTGGATGACCCTGGAACGGATCCCCAACAAGATCATTATTCTTCTTCGTAGACTCTCCTTCAATTTCTTGTGGAATGACCTTGCAGGGAAGCACTGCTTCCACCTTTGCAGCTGGCAGACTCTTTCTAGACCAAAAAGGGCAGGGGGATGGGGACTCAAGAACCTATCTAACACGACCCTACTGGCTAGTTCTTTCTGGAGAGCGGTCACTCATGACATAATTTGGCACCGAGTCATTATGGATAAGTATCTAGGCTCCTTGCCCCTCCCTCTTTGGCTGTGAAAGACACATCTTCTACAGAAGAGGGCTTCACCCTTTTGGAAGGGTCTGGTTTCTTCCTCTCCGGTGATCCTTCACTGGCTCCATTGGAAGCCTGGATCGGGTTCTGAGATCAAACTTGGCAGGGATAAAATCCTCGGTTTGGATGACCACTCAATTCTCTCTTTGTCTCTCAGCTCGCAGCTTGGTTCTTTAAGTTACTATTTCCTAGCGTAGATGAAAGTGGCGACCTGCACCATCCCTCTCCCGGACCTTTGGCTTCATAGTAGTGACCTACATCTTATCGGGCGGATTGCCTTGGAATGGGATTCTTTCACGGCTACATTAAAACACGCCGGAATCTCCCTCACCGACGTGCAGGACTCCCTCATTTGGGCCGGGGGTGATTCCTTTGGCATCGTCTCTGTCAAAAACATCTACACGGCTCTCCTGCCATCACTGGACGTTGATGCTAATCCTTCGTGGCTCTTTCAGATGTGGAAGTGGTCGTTTCCACTTAAACACAAACTTTTTATCTGGCTCTGCGCTAATGGAAAAGCTCTCACCTAGGAGGTGCTCCGTAAGAAAGGCTGGAAGGGCCCCGAGATATGTTCTCTTTGCTTCCGAGCCTTCGAGGACATCCATCACTTACTGATACATTATAATTTTACAAAAGAGGTCTGGAACCGATTATTGCATCATTTCTCCCTTTCCTTCACTTGGACCGGTGCCACCATCTCAGATTGCTTCTCTTCTTGGTATTTTGAAAAAGTTGCTCCGCTTTCATTGGCTGCCTATGTTTGCTGGAAGATCTAGACAGAACGCAACAAGGTGATTTTTTAGGACGCATCTCCCTCCTCTCTTGCGGTTTTTCACAGAATTTTGGCGACCTTCCATTGGCAACCGTCTACTGTTAAGGCCCTCCCTTACAAAGCTGTGGAGTTTAATTTGGCCGAAGGTTACACCTTAGCTTGTTTTGACGGTGCGGCACAGTCAACCGGATTATGCTATGGGGTTGGAGGTACCTTCAAAACCCATCCGTCGAGGATCACAAAGTGGTTCATTAATTGTGGTGCGGGTACAAACACCAAAGCCGAACTCATGGGCTTATGGGCTTCTCTCATTCTTGCTTCCTTTTGGTCTCTAAACCACCTCCATGTTCTCGGAGACTCGAGAGTTATTATAGACTGGATCAATCATAATTGCAATCTTCAATCCATCCACATTGAAGGCTGGAAGCAAAAAACACAGGAGCTGTCCAAACTCTTCACTGATATCAACTTCCACCATATCCCCAGATCACACAATACTGAGGCGGATGCTCTCTCAAAGAGGGCTCTAAGCGAAGTGGTTGGGAGACTCTCGGTCTATCACTGTGATAGACGAAAGGAGAGCCCTATCTCCTCTATCAATATCTTCGAATTATAATGGCCATTTCAGTTTTGCTTGAGGACAGCATTGAAAGCCTTCAATCGCTTCATCTTCCAGGCTGCCTCATGTTATAGTGGCCTGGCTCTCTCCCCTTGGAAGCACTATGTATTTTGAATGTATTGGTACTTTCATGGCTAACGCACTGAACATGCTTACTCAACTTGTCGCTGCTCATTGTAAATGAATTTATACCTTATATAAATTTGAGAAAAATTTTCTTGAGAAAAAAAAAGTCTACACCATTAAATGCAATATATGTTACATCTTAAGCCTTTCAAATATGTGAATCACAGCCTGTGTTGACTCCAATTCTGATTTTCTGAGAATGTATGTATTACGTGGGATGTACGCTCATATTATCCTTTATTTCTTTTTGTGATTCACATTCTTCCTTTGACTCGGATTTTGATTTTGTGTTACCTGCGATGAAAATATGGATTACGTAGGAGGTACATTCACCTTATCCTATTTTCCTGTGATTCACGACCTACCTTCACTCGATTTTAATTTTGTCGCCTATCAGGAAAAGTATTTGCAATTAAAATGTGTTACCAATTTTAAATGTAGAAAAGTGACCAGTTTCATTCCGAAGTAAGGAAAAATAGGGTTAGTTTAATGGGATGTATGCTCACATTATCCTTTATTTTTTTCTGTGATTCACAACCTGCCTTGACTCGGATACTCGGAATTTGATTTTGTATTTATTGCCATATTTATTTTATTTAATTTTTTTTCTAATTTTGGTGTTCTAGGATTTTGTTCTGGTGATATAAATTTGTACGAAATCATAATTTTGTATTGTTTAAATTGTATTTCTGAATGCAGAAATGAATTCAGCCTATCGAAAAACCTGTTAGACACTTGATTTATACAGATTTAACCACTCAAATCAACAGATCCAACAATTTCTTCCAATCTTTCAGGAAAAAACATAAACATAAAAGATATTTTCCATATTTTTGACTTATGATTTTGTATAAATAATTATAATAAATTTATTTTAAAATTTAATTTATTAAGGATGTTGAAGAAATAATCACTTTCAACACCTCCTCAAGGAACCCTGGGCAGATAGACAAGAAGCAATCAGCAAGATCACCAGGCATGTGCCCTCCCTAGTCACCCCGGAGCAAAACGCAGGCCTTCTTCGCCCAATAACTATCGAGGAAGTTGACCAAGCTCTTCAGGAGACTCCTAAGGATAAGGCTCCAGGCCCTGACGGCTTCACAAGTGACTTCTTCCACCACTGCTGGCCACTGATCAGAACAAAATTTTGGGAAATTATAGAGGATTCCCGAGCCTCCGGCCAGGTCCTCCAAGCGCTGAATGCCACATTCCTGACCTTAATTCCCAGAGAGGGGCAGGCTCACCACCCCAGGAAGTTCAGGCCGATTGCGCTATGTAATTTCATCTACAAGCTTTTGACAAAAGTAATAGCAAGGAGACTCAAGCCTATCTTACCCACAATAATATCTCCAGAGCAATCGGGCTATGTTGAGGGCAGACAAATACTAGACAGCGTTATCCTCGCCCATGAAGTGATCCACTCTCTGTAGAAAACCAAGACTCCAGGTATGCTTCTTAAATTAGACCTCTCTAAAGCTTTCGACAAGATTAGCTGGGATTACATGAGAGCAATGCTTCTAGCGTTCGACTTTGATCAATGTTGGGTAACCTGGATTATGAATCTAACTTCTTCAGCCTTTTTCTCTATTCTTGTCAATGGCATCCCATCGATACCTTTCTCCCCTTCTAGAGGGATCAGGTAAGGAGATCCCCTCTCTCCGTTCATGTTCATTATAATGGCCGAAGGACTTAGTAGATCCATCCACGCAGCTATTGAAAGCAAACTTCTAACAGGTCTTCCCCTGCATGGCATCTCCCCTCCCATCTCACACAGCCAGTTTGTTGATGACACCCTCCTGATGGGAAGCCCCACCGTCCGGGAAGCCAATTCCATCTCGGACCTCCTTCAAACCTTCTCGGATGCCTCGAGGCTTGACTGCAACAAGGAGAAATCCCAAATCTTCTTCTTTAACACTCCCTTGCTGGTCCAGTGCCATATCTCTGGCCTCCTTGGTTTCAACCGAAGCTCCCTTCCATCCAAATACCTCGGCATTCCCCTGATTGACAATGCGCTCCAGAACTCTTCCTGGGAGCACCTCTTATCCTCCTTCACCAAAAGACTGGCCTCTTGGACCTTTCGAGCTCTAAACCTACCCAACCAACTCATTCTGCTCCAGGCCGTCCTCCAGGCCCTCTCGATCTATTCTTTCTCTTCTCTGGCGGCCCCAAATTTTGTCCTCACCACCATCAAAAGCCTGCAAAAGGAACTTCATCTGGCAAGGCCTTAACATAGGAAAGAAAATAGCTTTGGTCAGCTGGGACAAACTCTGTCGACCTAAGGAGCAAGGTGGCTTGGGTTTAAGAGACCCCTTCATCATGAATAAGGTGCTAAGTGCCAAAATCTGGTGGCGTTGGTTAAAAAGTCCCAAGGACCTTTGGGCCCGACTCTGGAGGAAGAAATATGCTCCAAATGTGGCAGAAAATAATCTCATCTGATGGAATGAGGACACCCCGGGATCCTTAATCTAGACAGCAGCGAGGTAGAATCGACAATTGGTATCCGCGCATGCCTTCTGGGAAATCAGGAATGGAAAAACGGCCCTCTTCTAGCAAGATTCCTGGCAACAGTGGTCGATTCTATGCAAGGAGGAATGGGCCCAGGAAATCAGCACTCAAGCCACTCGGGCAGGCCTAACAAAAGTAGCTGACTACTGGCAGGATGGACCCCAGGAAAACATGTGGCATCGTTGGCACCTGGACAGGGAAAACATCGCTTTGAGGGCTGGCATGGATCTGGAACCCTGGCACGAGGAGATGATGAAACAAAAAGTCCCCAAAAGAACAGGCGAGGACATCCTAAGGTGGGGATACAGACCAAGGGGAACCTTCAGCACTGGGGAAGCTTACCAGCTCAAAGCACCCACATACCCTCTCCCCAATGCAAAAGTGTGGTGTAAGCTTTGGAACCTCAAGCACTGGCCAAAAGTCACCCTCTTCCTCTGGCTGGTCATTCACTCTAGCATCCTAAATTGGGATAACCTTTCGAAAAGGGAATTTGTTGGTCCCTCAATTTGCCTACTCTGTGGAGAGGCAAAGGAAACAATGAACCATCTGCTCAACTCCTGCCATTATACAACTCAAATTTGGGATCAGGCAGCAATTATTATGCGCACCTCAGATCGCAGCCGAGATAGCATCCTAGCTACCATTACAAACTGGAGGGACCAAGCTTTCCACTCTCCCCTCCTCAATCGAGTCTGGCAACTCCTACTAGGATTTATTTTATGGCAAACCTGGAAAGAAAGGAATAGAAGAACGTTCAAAGGCCAAGCCCTCCCCTGGCAACACTGCTGGTATCAGTGCTTTCGTAACCTATTGGAGACCCTCCCTCTTCAGCAACGCCCCGATGAGACTGAGAACAGCAACCCAGACGAACTCCCCCTCATCCGGTTCTGGACCCCACCCTCTCCCCTTCGTGCTCGACCTTCTCCCC
>ML808418.1:5326-33014 GCA_009831015.1 Picea engelmannii
CTGGTTTTCTGGTACTTTGTGAAACTAGGGTTTCACTTTCCGGGAGATCTAGCCACTGAAAAGGTGCGCTCTAAGTGCCAAAATGATCCTTGGGGGAGGGCGCAACTTTCTAGGTGGTTTTAGGGATGAAAAGATTCACTTTTACAAAACCCTAATTTTTGGGTACGATAACAGTGACGTTTTTCCTCTTGTGAAATATGCTTCCTTCAGGTTGGATCTGATACCATGTTAATTTTTATGCCATTATTATAGTTATTTGCATTTCAATAGATAAGAGCATAATAAGAACAATATCACTGAGAAATACACATTCACAAGAGACACAACATTTATCCTGGGAAACCCTCTAGGGGAAGAAAACCCAACAAAACTTCCTTATCATAAATAGCTTATGCAATGTTCAAGAGATAACTCAAACCAATACAGATAGTCCTCCCCAAGAGATGTGTCACCCTTCTTCTCCTCTCTCTAACTGGTAATTGTAGCTTGCCTCATAAGATAATGAGCAAGTGAGTTGTGTGTTTGAAGTGAGGCGCTAGCCTCTTATTTATACAAGACTGGCACATGTGAAAGGTCACAACTGGCAAGGCCGACCTCTCACTCTGGGTGGGTAAACCCACCTTTAATTAATTATGGGTCTTCCATAATGACTGTTGGGGATGACTTCTTATTCTTCCCTTTATAATTGTCCGATGACCAATCCGCAAAAGGGGATTTGGTTCTTATAAAATTACCGACATGATTAATCCACAATGGGGATTAATCCAATAACAATAATAATAATACTGACATGATTAATCCACAATGGGGATTTAATCCAATAATAATAAGAATTCTCTTCGGAGTTACATTATTTCAACAAATATACGTGCGCATTTAAAGAATATCCAAGTAAGAATATCAAGTCCAAAGTGCAGAGAAGATATTTGAGGTGCACAATAGAAGCTGGAGAGTATTCTTGAGGTCTAAAGGTGTGTAAGAGGAGTTTTCTTAGAGTTTTAAGGGTGCACTATGAAGGAATGAGGTATATGATGCTACAAAGTGTGTTGTTTTTAGGTTGTGATGTTGCATTCTGGTATGATATTCTGGGAATGATGCTACGAGGTTCACTAGGGCATGAAGGCTAAATCTAACTAGGGTTTGAATCTTTGTCTTGGGTATGAAGCAAAGAGAGGTGTTGGAGCATGAAAGTTAAGGGCATTATGATGCTATGAAATACAAGAAGTATGAAGCATGCAGGTGAAGCCAAAAGTACTCTATGTATGAATATATTAGGTTGGTGCTTATATAGGTCTTACTGAGTTGATTCTCAGCTGAGGATATCGGTGTCTCAAGTAGGTTGGTGCCTTCAAAATATCTTGATGAGTTAGTGATCAATTGTGGATATTGGTGTCTCCAATAGGTTGGTGCCTACAGGTTTTGTAGCAGTAAGTTGGTGCCTACAGACATTTATAAAAATAAGGTTTTGTGGTTTTCTCCCGCAATGGTTTCCACGTTAAATCATATGCATTGTGATTTGAATTTATATGTGATAATAATTGATTGATGAATATTTAAATGAAGTGAAAAGTATGTTATACCGATTCAACCTCCCTCTCAGTATATGCATAATTTCAAAAAAGAATAGTGTGCCGAGAAGCACATTTTGGCATGCCTTTTTAGATCTGGTTGTGTGTTATATTTCCCTTTTGATTTGGTTCATACTTGAGATAAACAATATGCATGCCACTACTAGGTTTCTTTTGAAGTTTTGGGTGTTTTCCTAAAGTATAGACATTAGAGTGTGCTTGTTAGTATCTATACCAATATAATATAGCCTTGAACCTTCTTTGTTTACTGGTGTAATTTTCATTTTTTTTCTTTATTAGATTAAGATAATTTTTCATTTCATAAGTTGGATAGGGTTAAAGCATTTGAGCATCTTCTTGGAATATTTCATTCTTGTGTTAAGCTTGTTTTGGAGGATTACAAGGGATTGTTTTGGTAATATTTGGTTGGATAATGAGAGTGTGTGAGGATGATTATTTTGTTATACAAATATGAAAGAGAAAAATACCTCTTCCTTCCTCTAGATATATTTCATAAAAATAAAGTTGCATTCTTTTTCACTCATTCTTATGTTTTCTTTTGGATTGGAAAGTGTCTTCAAACATCATTGAAGTCTCATTCCATACCATTCAAGTAATCAACAGCCTAAAAACAAGTTCTAATATTAAATTCACTAGACTTTGTCATTCGTAGCAAACCAATATTAGAATAGGATTTAGGGCCTTGGTGTAAGGTTGGAGAGTAAATTCTTCAAGGCCATTAAAACCGAAACTTGGAGTCACTAGTGAGAGCTAAATCCATTATTTGCAAGGCGTGCTTGTCAGGAAATCTCCTCTAACATGGGATTTAAGAATGAATTTCTAATGGAAAAAGTGGGGTTACATCCTCTCTTTGCTTATTTTGGTGCTTGTTGACTACTACGTGTATGGGAGTTTCAGAAGTGAAAGGCCCTCTAGGTGGCATCAATTCTCGAAGCTTTGGGCTTAGTTTCCCTGACCATATATATGGTCATGACCAATGATTATTCTACTTGGTCACTAATTGCAAAGTGGTATCCTTAGTGACCATTACTAGGGAACCTACTGAGGTGACTAGGAGTGGGAAGTGCTTACTATACCTGAGATAGACGTTGAATCCCTATTTCATCTCCCTTGATGGGTTCCCATCTCCATGAGGGAACTTGGTTTGGAAAGGAATGTTATGTGTGGGTTATCGTAATTATCTCTCATGCATTTTCTATCTTGGACTTGGGGACTTGACATCCCCCAAGGGTTGGTTTTAGGAAGGCCCTCTTTATCTGTTAGTTTTCTTGTTGATAGCATAGATTTTCTAGGGTTGTGATATTTAGTTTCATGTCGTCATCCATAGGTTGATTTTTTTCCTTTATTAACACATATTTATTCATTGTCACTGACCAAACACCTCATCGATCACATAGACAATGAAGTCTTTCTCTTGAAGGGGAAGAACCACCACTAGTTAGGTGAAGGTTGTTATCCACTGCAGATGGAATTGATCTTGTAGAGTTAGAGAGAAGTTTATCAGGTTTTGAGGAGAGTGAAAATTTATATATTGAAGTGGTAGGTGAAATTCCTCCATAAAACTTCAATATCTCTCCTTTGACCTATCCTTTTGACCCCATACTCCTTAGGGTGATTGGGCCTTTTAGTGAACATTTTTCATTGTTTACTAATCCTCACATGATGTCAAGAGTAAGCACTTCATCGAGTATGGAAAATCCATTGATTTCATTACCGAGTGTTACTAGAGGAGTCTTAGTGATTTCCTCCTTACCATATATTAGTGCAATATCTCCTACTCAATCTATGCATAGTACATTAGGTTTTTCAGTTTGGGGAATGCCATCAGAAACTTCATTTCCTTCCATGAGTGTACCTAGTGTGAGCATGTACATCACCTCAATGTTGATTCCACATCCGAATTCATGTTCGGCGAGGGGAAAATCATTGGTTTTAATGTTGGAGGTGGATATCCATCTACTTATAGCATTCCTATAGGAAGTTTGATAATGCCAAACATTGGATTCCCTTTTGTTTGGAATGTCTGTTATCCCCTAGCCTAGGGATAACTAAAGAGATTATATCTTGAGGCCCACAGATCCTAGACATGGAGTACCAAGATCCATATTGACTTGAGTCTAGCCCTTGGAGGGCCCATCCTTCTTCTTCAACACCTCCATCCTGTCAGCATCAACAACATCCATCCCATCGACTTGGTCCTTCAAGAGTAGTGGGTCTTGCTCCATGAGGTAATGAGTTTGGGTATCATGGTATGTGTCACTCTGATTCTCAAAACATTTGAATATGTGCATTTAATTATTTTTTCTTCATGATGTGTGCTTGGACTTTATGCCTTTTGACTTGTCCGTACCTGGGGGGATGACAAAATGCCCTAGCAAGTTGGTTCCCTTAGGAGTGAGTTTCCACTGGGTGGGTTCATGAAAGGCCATCTTCCAATCCCACCATACTTATCACTTTTCATTATCTTCCCTCTCATCCATCCCATGCACTTGTTCAGGCATTGGGTTTACCAAGCTAGCAAAGGGTTGTAGCTTGCCTTGTGGGAAGAAGGGGCTAAAGGCCCAGAGGGTAAAAGTAGTTGGAAAAATATAAAATCCAAAAGAACCAAACCTTCAGATGCTTTGTCCAAGGATCCCCGAGAAAGAAATAAAAGGCTTCTCATCAAGAAAAAGAGGGACCCATAAAATAAATGAACTCAAGACCTAGTTGGAGGATAGGGGGTCTCACCACGAGCCAACCTATTAGGTTCATGGGCATGTAGTAGTATGACATTACCATTCATCTGGTTACCATGCTAGGGTAGTGGCTCTTGGTGGCATAGCCAAGATAAAGGGGATCTCATCACAAGTCAACCTCCTCATCTCTATGAAATGCTTGTGGGTAACGTTGTCACCACTGGTCACCACACCAAAGCAGTGTCCTCTAGCTATTCTCTTGAAATAAAAATAAATAAGATAAAAAGGTAAAAAGGCATTGAATGGGCTTGGAAACATTTGCATCCATGACAAGGTGTAGCTCACTCTCTTCAAAGGCACCCATAGGCAAGCCATACATTTCCATGTCATCACTGCACCCATTTTCCCAAACATCCCCATACCATCGCATGCACTTACATGACCTAGATTGGTCTTCACCTAGAAACATCTCATATCTAAGGAGAATTAGACCAACAACATGTCCTGAAACCCTCTCCAAACTTGGATTGTACAATAGCATAACGTCTTTGAGAACTTGTCTGGGAAAGGGGGTTTTATGCATATGTTTAGATATCTTGATTATTATATGTGATTGAAATTGTTATGATCCTCGTGATTTATGAGCCCATGGAGGGCATACTTGTTGTTGTTGTAGGACTATGCTCGACAGAAAAGTACACATGGAGAGATGATTATCTCAGACCTCTATAGGGATAAAATCCCACCAGATGGATGTTGAGACCCCAGCCAGGGGCAGGCATATACCATAGGCTTGCACCGGAGAGTGAGGAGGGCGTTCCACTAGAGACAGCCTAACAGGCCTGGACCTAGGGGGGTCTTACTCTCCCACCATGATGTTGGCCCTTGAATACCCTTGATGCCATCATTCAGACCCTTAACGTCACCCAGTAGAGGCATTCATCTTGAGGATGACATTGGTTGGCATGTGTGGCAGTTCCAGAGAGGTTTTGATCCCCAACATTTCACTTGGAGGGCTAATGTTCCAACAAGGAGGCTAACATCACCCTAGGAGGTGCATGACATCACCCTAAAAAGCCTAAATTAGGGTTTTATTTGACAACTTTATGTAAAATTGGATTTTCTCATGTAAACTGGCCATGTTGACCTTTTTTACCTAATTTTGTAATTAAAGGTCATTTCGATTGTATAAATAAGGGATTTTACCTTTGTATTTTTTGGATTGTTCATTCACTCACTAAGTGAGGTCTGAAATTCGGCTCCTTTAAGGATCTTTGGATGAAATTAAGTAGTGTGAAACTCTTGGAGGAGGCTTATATTGGTCTTTCTGGATTTTTCTTGGTGGAAAGTCTTCAACTAGGCTAATTGCTAGATTATTCTTAGTGAATGTAAGTGAATTTTTGCAATTCTTCTTTTCTTGGAATGGTTATAGTACATTTAGTTTGCATTTTTTCCAAGATTATGAAATTTCTATCTTAAAACCCTAGCAAATCAAGCACATGTTATTGTCATTGTCTTAATAGCTTTTCACCTATTAGAATGTGCTATAAACCCTACCTATTGAACCATTGTGATAGATCCCTACCATTAATGCACTCTAGCATCATTTGCCTCATCAAGCCATTATTTACTTCAAGCTTGAGTTAAAGAAGAAGGAAAACCACTAGGGCCTAGGGTTACCTACTTCCTAGTAGTTGTTTCCTTCCAGGGCTTGTTGATTGAGGCCTTGGGTTACCAACACCTCAACCATCACCCCTCTTTTTCCTTATCTCACATATTATCATTTGATTCCTTCAATATTGTCGCTACAAAAAGTGACTCCATTATCCCTAAAGACATTGATCTAAACCTTCTATTTGATTGATTGATGAGAACAACCCTTAAAACATTTACCTCAATCTACCTACTAACCTTTCCTAACCCTCGATTAGAAAAATTCACTAATCTTCTTGATGTTATTACAAAAATAAGATACAAACAATTATTACAATAGTAAAAGCTCTTAAAAGAAATTTCAAAAAATGATTTTTGCATTGCCTAATTAGCTTCTGACAAGGGCTAGTATATTTCTATGATTGGATTATCATTTTTGGTCATTGTGAAGCTTATTTAGGACATTGATTGTGAAACCATTATTACATATACATTGTTATTATAGAATTTTTTTTGCTCCATCTTTTATCAACTTGTTGCTTTCATTGACAATTCCAAGGTTTTATGAAGCACTAACATCAAACTGTACTAGCAAAAGATAGTGTTTTCTTTTTGTTTTGATCTGGGCAGGTACACTTAAGCATATCATTGCTTCATTTACTAAAACTTTGGGACTTTCTGATTGGTGTGACTTGTGAGAGGGGATAAATTTTCTTGATATCTAAACCTTTGCCTTCTCAAACCTCAGGTCACCGAGGACATCTCCCTTGGGCTTCGTCCCTAAATAGAAAGAGGTGTCTTATTAAGGTGACAGTGATAGGACAACCTCCTGTTACGCTAATTTTCCCTCCTTTAGCATTTTCCTTTGGGACAAGTACAAATTGCGCGATAAAAATTTTGCGTCCCTGTCGGGGAACACTGAGTCAATTCTCCTCAAAGACAACACTTTTCGGTAATCCTTTCCTCAAAAGACTTTACTTTGCAAATATTACCTGGCAACTCCAGTAAGGGTGATCCTCTCCTCCCTTTGATAATTTCAAGAAAATTATCTGGTGACTCCACTAATGACAAAACCAACCATGACTTCTCAATGGGACCTGAGAAATTTCAAACCCTTAGACATGAGTAAAATCCTGGGATACCCTAGGAAAATGCCCCCTAAGTATGAAAAATGGCTCTCTAGATTCACTGGTAGTGATGGAGCTAGAGTCGACTATCACATGGGTGATTTTCGGGGTTTCTTTCAACTCCACCCTATAAGTGATGATGCTAAAGATTTGGCAATGGAACTCTTCTTTGCCACTCTTCATGGCAATTCTAGGAAATGGTATGATGACCTCCCTGATGCCAGCATCACATCTATAGACCAATTGGAGGAAACCTTTCTCAAAAAATGGGGTATTAAGTTGGAAGACATCCCAATACTACTAAAAATACTTGATCATATAAAGAAAACTGAGAATGAGGCTATCAGAGAGTTTCAAGATAGGTTTGAGGAACTGCTATTTAAAATTCCTGGAAGCCATCATCCTGAAGACAAGTACCTCATTGATCTCTATACCAATGCACTCTTAGTGCATCTTATAGGGTTTCCCCTCAGTAAAAATGGCCCTAGAACGCTCCATGAATCTCATAACATGGCTAAATAAATCAAGGAAAATATCTCCTTGTCCCAGGAAAGACACCTCTTTACCCCAAATACTTTTACTTTTGAGAGATTAGTTTCCCTTGAGATATTTATTGATAGTTTCCAAGAAGAATGGGAACAAATCATCGACCAACAAGTGGTTGAGGAGGAAGATCCTAATGAAGTCTTCCAATCCCATGAGGAAGAACAAGGGATTACTCATTCTTCTTCTAAGGAGGATGAAGACATGGTTGAAGAGAAAGAGATTGAACATGATGATGAAGCATTGATGTGTTCTCCTACCTCTGATGAAGCCATCCAAAATCCCATTTTTCATGCACGAGAAGAAGAGAATGTGGTTAGTCACTTTCCTTTTCAGGTTTTTGTTAATACCTTATTCCAAGGTTCAAAAAATAAAGAAGAAATAAATAAGGTATTATCAAAAAGAAGAAATGGTATGACAACGACATGACATGATTACAATTTTTTTTCAGACACCCAAGGATGACCTGATGCTATGTTCTCCTAATAATTTTTGGTCATAGCTTGAGGACTTTGATGATTGTTCATTTGAGCACTTGTATTTATTCCATGAAGAATATTATCAACCACCGTTGTGCTCACATCTTGATAGAGGTAAGGACATCATTTTCCAAAAGAAGGATCCTTGTGATAAATTTTTCCAACTCCCTTCGACTATTTTATCTTGCTATGTCATTAAAGGTCTAGTTGGGAAGCATGTCCTTTGTTTTAATTTTCCTCTAAGGCAAAGCATAGATTTCAAGGGTAGGTTGAATACCTCAAGAAGAAGTCGGTCATCTCAGTCTTTCATTCTTCCCTTAATAAATTTTCAGTCATCCTCTAGGTCCTTGCTAGTCCCTTCCCAGTCCTCAGATTGTGAAGACGTCTGAGGTAGCCAACTTCCAGACTCTTTGAGTTAGTCCATTGAAACTTTGACTTTTCACGATCCCTTTCTAAGATGTATTGAGCACTTCCTTGAGAGTATGACTTGGCACCATTTTGTCCCTCCCACTGACCTCCATGAGCTAGACTTTATGATTTCCAATGATACAATACATTTTCTAACTCATGTTATTTTTGCGCTTGACTTATCATTGTTTTGGTTTATGATGAAGCACATAGACATTGCTAGGATGGTTTCATTGGATATTTGACTACACCTAGAATTCAACCGACAGGTGAGTACAGGTAAGTAGGTAGGCATTTTGCATTCATTGTATATACCATATGCATTTCATGCTAGAGTAGTTGTATTTCCATGCCTGCTTACTTTCATTTTATTGTACCATATATGAGCTAGGGTGACATCGCCACCCCAAATGATTACTAATAAATTTTATTGAGATCTAGAAGGTCATAGGTCATACCATAGATGTTAATGTTCTCATGTGTTCTACGGTGAGCACATGTCCCCGAGTTGGATCCAAATGTTATCCCCTAGCCTAGGGATAACTAAGGAGATTATGTCTCGAGGCCTGCAAGTCCTAGACATGGAGTACCGAGAGCCATATTGACTTGAGCCTAGCCCTAGAGGGCACATCCTTCTTCTTCAACGCCTCCATCATGTCAGTAGCAGCAACATCCATCCCATCGACCCCGTCCTTCATCAACAATGGGTATTGATGCAATGGGTATTTATGCATGAGTTAATGAGTTTGGGTATCATGGTATGTGTCACTCTAATTCTTAAAACATTTGAATATGTGCATTTAGTTATTTTTTCTTCATGATGTGTGCATGGACTTTATGCCTTTTGACTTGTTTGTACCTGGGGGGATGAAAAAATACCCTAGAAAGTTGGTTCCCTTAGGATTGAGTTTCCATTGGCTGGGTTCATGAAAGGTCATCGTCCATTCCCACCATACTTATCAATTTTCATCATCTTCCCTCTCATCCATCCCCTGCATTGGTTCGGGCATTGGGTTTTCCAAGCTAGCAAAGGGTTGTACCTTGCCTTGTGAGAAGAAAGGGATAAAGGCCCATAGGGTAAAAGTAGTTGGAAAAATATAAAATATAAAAGAAAAAAACCTTCATATGCTTCACCTGGGGATCCCCGAGAAAGCAATAAAAGGATTCTCAGCAAGAAAAGGATGGACCCATAAAATAAATAAACTCAAGACCTAGTTGGAGGATAGGGGGTCTCATCATGAGCCAACCTATTACGTCCATGGGAATGTAGCGGTATGACACTACCATTCATTTGGTTATCATGCCAGGGTAGTGGCTCTTGGTGGCATAGCCAAGAGAAAGGGGGTCTCATCACGAGCCATCCCTCTCATCTCTATGAAATGCTTATGGGTAACGTTGTCACCACTGGTCACCATGCCAGAGTAGTGTCCCCCAACTATTCTCTTGAAATAAAAATAAATGAGATAAAAAGGTAAAAAGGCATTGAATGGTCTTGGAAACATTTTCATCCATGACAAGATGCAACTCACCCTCTTCAGAGGCACCCACAGGTAATTCATACATTTCCCTGTCATCACTGTACCCATTTTCCCAAACATTCCCATACCATCTCATGCACTTACATGACTTATATTGGTCTTCACCTGGAAACATCTCACATATAAGGAGAATTATCCCAATAGGATGTCCTGAAACCCTCTCCAAACCTGGCTTTTAGAATAGCATAACTTCTTTGAGCACTTGTCTAGGAAAGGGGGGTTTTATGCACATGTTTAGATATCTTGATTATTAGATGTGATTTACATTGTTATGATCCCTGTGAATTATGAGCCCATGGAGGGTGTACTTTTTGTTGCTACAGGACTATGCTCGAAGAACATGTACACATGGGGAGATGACTAGATCAGACCTCCATAGGAATAAAATCCCACCAAATGGATGTTGAGACCCCAGCCAGGGGTAGACATATACCAGATTCTTGCACTGTAGAGTGAGTAGGAAATTCCACTAGAGACAACCTGGCAGGCCTGGACCCAGGGGGGTCTTTCCCTCCCACCATGATGTTGGCCCTTGAAGTCCCTTGACATCACCCAGTTGAGGTACCTAGCTTGAGGATGACATTGGTTGGCACATGTGGTAGTTCCAAAGAGGTTTTGAGCATCAATGTTCCACTTGGAGGGCTAATGTTCTAGCAAGGAGGCTAACATCACCCTAGGAGGGGCATGACGTCACACTAAAAATCCTAAATTAGTGTTTTGTTTGACAAATTTATGTAAAATTGGATTTTCTCGTGTAAACTGGCCATGTCAGCCTTTTTTTACCTAATTCTATAATTAAAGGTCATTTTGATTGTATAAGTAAGGGATTTTACCCTTGTATTTTTTGGATCATTCATTCACTCACAAAGTGATGTCTAACATTCGGCTCCTTTAAGGCTCTTTAGCTGAAATTAAGTGGTGCACAACTCTTAGAGGAGGCTTATATTGGTCTTTTTGGCATTTTTCTTGGTGGAAAGTCTTCAACTAGGCTAATTGATAGATTATTCTTGGTGAATTTAAGTGAATTTAAGCAATTCTTCTTTACTTTGAAACGTTATAGTACATTTACTTTGCATTTTTTTCCAAGAATACCAAATTGCTAGCTTAAAACCCTAGGAGATCAAGCACATGTTATTTTCCTTGTCTTAATAGTTTTTAACCTACTAGATTGTGCTAGAAACCCTACCTCTTGAATCATTGTGCTAGAGACCTACCATTGTAGCACTCTAGCATCATTTGCTTCATCAAGCCATTATTTACTTCAAGCTTGAGCTAAAGAAGAAGGAAAACCATTAGGGCCTAGGGTTACCTACCTCCTAGTAGTTGTTTTCCTTCTATGGCTTGTTGATTGAGGCCTTGGGTTACCAACACCTCAACCATCATCCCTCTTTTTCCTTAGCTCATGCATTATCATTTGATTCCTTCAAGATTGTTGCTGCAAAAAGTGACTCCATTTTCCCTAACGACATTGATATAGACCTTTTATTTGATTGATTGATGAGAACAAACCTTAAAACTTTTACCTCAAGCTACCTACTAACCTTTCCTAACCCTAGATTATAAAATTTCACTAATCTTCTTGTTTTTGTTACAAAAGTAAGCCACAACCAATTATTACAGTAGAAAATGCTCTTAAAATCAATTGAAAAAGTTGATTTTTGCATTTCCTAATTAGCTTTTAACAAGTTCTAGTATATTCCTATGATTGGATTATCATTTTTGGTCATTGTGAAGCTTATTTAAGGCATTGATTGTGGAGCCATCATTACATATACATTGTTGTTATAGATTTTTGTTTTCTTCATCTTTTATCAACTTGTTGCTTTCATTGACAAGTCCAAGGTTTTATGAAGAACCAACATCAAACTGTACTTGCAAAAGATAGTGTTTTCTTGTTTCTTTGTTCTAGGAAGGTACACTTAAGAATATCATTGCTTCATTTAATAAAACTTTGGGACTTTCTAATTGGTGTGACTTGTGAGAGGGGGTGACTTTTCTTGATATCTAAACCTTTCCCTTCTCAAACCCTAGGTCACCAGGGACGTCTCCCCTAGGCTTCATCCCTAAATAGAAAGAGGTGTCCTATCAAGGTGACAGTGATAGGACAACCTCTTGTTACGCCAATTTTCCCTCATTTAGCCTTTTCCTTTGGGACAAGTACACATTGTGCGATAATAATGTCCATAGTTGGTTTGAGGTTTCTCCAAGTAATGTTGGGGGTAGTATTGTTTTTATGGCATCTAATGTCTCTTGGGGTAGCCATACTTTTGGAGACACACACAATCCTGGGCGTAATATCCCTTTTGGGGGTGCTTATGTCCCTGGGGGAAATCCTCCTGGGAGTGTTTATGGTCCTGGAAGAAACAATGCTATTGGGAGTGTTTTTTTCCCTGGGGGGAAATTGTTGAAATATTGTAACTTCGAAGAATATTCTACCTAAGAGGGAGTGTTGAATAATATTATTATATTATATTTATTAATTAGGCCCCATTGTGCCTTTGTGAAAGTGGGCTCTTTTGTGCCTTGAAAATTAAATGTAAATTAAAAGGGTAAAGTGGCAGGTCGACCCAGACCTTGTAACACACCCACGATGGGGAAAAAAAAATAGTTCTCCTTACAAGAACAGATCCTTTCCCTCTACAATTCCTAATTTGGGAAGTCCAGGACTCAACTCGATCCTCCGATCAAGGTTCTCTGATTCTCTACGTCAAACAAGACTTTGAGAACTTGATAGTCTCACTTCTTAATCAAACACGGGCCCTTCCAGCTTTTGTGCAGGTCTTATGATACCCGCGACATTCTCCCTCATGCTTTAGCGAAGTCTCAAAGTTAGCGTAAGCCCCTTTTCTCTTGGCCCCTCTTCGGATGCAACCTTGGGCGATGACCTCACGCAAGCACACAATTGCGAGCGCGTCCAAAGGCAATTTGAAACCAAACTATGTTTCGGCCCGCAATTCTCCTCGAGCCTCCATGCATCCTTTATCCAAATCTGGGGTTTGGGTTGCGGCACGCCCTCAAATTTTTAAAGTTCGCACACCTCCAATCCCCACAATGCTATGAGATCGTCAATCTCTCAATGTTGACGATACAGTCTGAACTGATGGTTCGGATCTTCCCTTTTCAAATCCATGGACCAGATATGCCCCTCCTAAATCAATGGATGTGATCTCCTTCATGATTCCAGACTTCGGACTTTTCAAATCTCAAACCTTGCTTTCCTTCATACATCAATATTATAGAGTTTACGATCTGCGGACACCTGTCCTCCTAAATCAATGGCCTTGCTTCCATTTCGGTTGTTTGACGTTTCAACTATATAAATGGTCTTGTGGCCCTTTTCTCGATCAATGGTCGAGATCTCCTTTGGGTATCTAGACTTCGGAGATCTCAAATCTCAAACTTCACCCTTTTTCCCAATGGCTCTTATCTAAAGGCTATAATCCATTGATGCGTGTCTACTTGATCTGATGATCAAGGATTTCTTCGAGTCTTTACTCGGAATCCACATATTTTTGCCACCTATCCTCTAGATCTGACAATCGAGGATTGCTTCAGGACTTTATCTAGAGTCCATAGATTCACACCATGTCCCCTCTTAATTTGATGACAATGAATTACTTCAGGACTTTACCCGGAGTCCACAGATTCACGTCATGTCTTTGTTGAACTCCGACAGCTTAGATTCACTTCGGGTGATATGACACCTGAGATTTACTTTGGACAATCTGATGATTCAGATTCACTCTGGCTGATATGACGGTTGAGATTTACTTCGTATTTTTGGCTCTTCGGGCTTCGGAAATATCAAGTCTCAAACTTGCCTCCTCCTTAACTCACGGTATCTGTCGGTTCAGATTCACGTCGGGTCTTCGGAGTTTGGGAATCTCAACTTTTAACTGAAAAACCCTCGAACAAATTTCTCTGGAGTCCACGATCTGTCGCCATGTGTCCCTCTTGATGATGGACGGTCCCAAACTACTTCGGGACTTCAGAATTTTAGTAAGTTCTCTTCTCCTACGTGTGCAAAGTGTTAAGGTTCATGCACCTTGCTTAGATAATACGACGGTCAATCCTTTTCAATGTGATCCAACGAGCATTGTCACTCCTCCTCCTGAGCTTCTGACTTACTCCGACTTAGAAGGTTTTATAAGTACTCAAAGGGTTCGACCTTTGCTCCTCCTACGGGCCCATCTTCTGGATTTTATCTGCGCTCCTGAAAGTTCTATCTCTTCTGAGCTTGATCTCCTTGAAGGTTTCATTGTCCCATGCTCTCCTTGCATTTCAGGGACCGCGTCAAACTTAGATCGAAGGTAAACGGTGATCGACAGTTCACAAAAATTACGGGGCCCCAACATGTGGGCTCTTTACCAAAGAGTTCGACCTCCGCAATATGGAAAGTGCTCGCTTGATCCTAGTCTAACTGGGATCGTTGATCTTCCATCCCATCGAGATCAACAGCAAGGGTGAATTGTGAGCCGCAAACTAGCACATCCTCTACTTTAACCTTCATGCTCCGTAGTGATTCCCCACCCTCGATCTCCATTCATAGATCGACAGTGCATAACAATTGCAGGGGTTCAACTTGACCATCATACAATTTGACATCTTGGAGCCACGAGCTCCAAGGTTCCTAGACCCAGGTCAAATGGATCTTCATATAACTCTTGGGCTATAATCCTCGCTCTTAGTCGGGTTTTTTTTTTTTGGTTAAGGGAATAGGTGCAAGTTCAGAATCTCCTAGACTACTATTCTTAAGGGAACACCTTCCCAACTCATAGAGCTTTAAGCTTTGAATCAAGGAAAAGTAACTGGTGAGGTTACCAAATGGTAGTTATGCCCAGAGGCTTGCTCCGACTTCGAAACGGTGATGTAAATTCCTGGGGGAAAGCGCCTTCGAGTGATTAAACTAGGGCGTATGGAAATTCAAGAAGAAATATAGGTTCTCAAGGGAACGAACACATACTCATAACTTAATCATTTTATATAGAGAAAGAAACCTTTATAGACATGTAAATAATCCCATGCATCCATTATTAACAATTTAAAACATAAGTCAAGAAAACACTTATTAGAACCATAGAGTGTGATGCGACTGCTGAAAGGGGTGCTCGTTTCCACCCAACCATAGGCTCAGTCACTCCCAATGGATTTATCACTAGCCACCCACACGCTTAAGCCATGATGCTTTGAGATTCAATCTCTTACCTCTAGCTCAACAGAAGTTAGGGACAAAGGTTACTCTCCTTCTCCCAATACATAAATAGATAAGGACGAAGGTTACTCTCCTTCTCTTGGTTCAATCTCTATTTTCTATGATTAGAACTCATTGTTTCTCTTTCATTCCTTCCTCAGACCCGAGAGTTTCTTCTCTCTTCTCTGCATTTTTCTGCAGGTCTTCCTCTACCCACCACACTTCCTTTCTTGCCTTCCTCAGCAAGCTTGTGTGTGGCCCGAATTCCTAGTCTGTGGTCAGGTCTGGAAGCCTTACGGATGGGCGGTATACCCCATCCTCTCATTAACTCTTAAGGAGGCCTTCCCACCTACCAGCCCGACTACAATTCATTTTTGGGTCAGAGGGTTGTTCTGATCTGAGCAATTAATTCCAGCATGGTACTGGTTTGGTGGAGGTTAGCACAACCATTCTGGGTCCCCTCCACCACCTTTCATAGAATTCATGGTTTTCTCTTAGCACATTCCCTCTTTTAGCATTCATGCATCACGTAACCATTTTCTATTAAAATAACAGAATTCCCATTCATTGACCTTTTGTACAAAGGTCCATAAAATCAAACATTCACACTTTTAGGTTTGACATAGTTCCTTGGCCAATATGGTTATATTTACAGAATGGGGGAAATAGGGTGTTACAATTCCCTCCCCCTTAAAGGAACATTGTTCTCGATGTTCTATCTGTTAACATGACATGTATGTACAAGAGTAAACAAAATCAGATATGCATGTCTCATGGCGTCCTCCATTTCCCACATAACCTCATCTGGGCCAAAGTGTTTCCACTGCACCTTTACCTGTGCAATGGTTCAGTTCCTGAGTGAGGTTTCCTTCCTATCTAATATGCATTGGGGTTATGGAAGGAATTCTCCCTTCGGCTCCACTTGGATCACAGACCAGTCAATTATATGATTAGTATCATGTACATATTTCTTCAATAATGAAACATGAAAAACATTATATGCCTTTACAGTGGGAGGAAGTGCTAGCCTATAGGCTACAGGTCCCACTCTATCTAAGACTTCAAAGGGTCCAAAATACCTAGGTGCCAGTTTGGCATAGGCTCCCATTCTTAGAGAACTCTTCCTAGGTCTAACCCAGAGATAGACATGGTCTCCGGTCTTGAACTCTCTGGGAGTTCTCTTTTTGTCGGCGTAACTTTTTTTCTATCTTGAGAAATCTTCATGTTTTTTCTTATCTGAACTACTTGTTGTTCCATTTCTTTTAGCACGTCAAGTCCGATTGTAATTTTTTCCACTGGGTTACTCCATCTGATTGGAATATTACACTGTCTACCATAGAGGGCTTCAAAAGGGCTCATCTTCAAGGATTCCTGATAATCATTGTTGTAGGCAAACTCTACCAATGGTAGGTAGTCTTCCCACTTCTTAAGCTGATGCATTGCATGCATCCTTAGCATGTCTTCTACTATTTGGTTCACTCTTTTGTTTGTCCATCATTTTGAGGGTGATAGGCTGTGTTGAACAAAAATTTAGTCTCAAAACTGACCATTAGGGATTTCCAAAAATTTGAAGTAAATTTGGTATCTCTGTCAGATATAATTTCTGTGGGCATGCCATGTAGTCTGAATATCTCCTCCATGAAGATATTGGCAATATCTATTGCCTTGCAAGTTGACTTGACAGGGATGAAATGAGAATACTTACTCAGTTTGTCCACCACGACCATGATGGCATCATTTTGCTTGGTCGACCTTGGTAATCCGGTGATGAAATCCATGGAGATGGTTTCCCATTTCCATTATGGGATCAGTAGGGGCTGTAACAATCATGTTGGATGTCGGTGTTCTTCCTTAAATTGTTGGCATTCTAGGCACTTAGCTAAATAGTTAGCTATGTCTTTGTTCAATCCAGGCCAACAGAATTTTTTCCTAGTGGTCGTGATCATCTTCTGATATCCTGGATGACCAGTATATGGTCTCTTATGTAGTTCATCCATTATGAACCTCTTCAAGTCATCACAGTTTGGAATATACAATCTGTTTCTATAAGTCAGCGAGCCTTCTTTGAGCATCTGGTAGCCTTCATATTTTATCCCTGTAGGCTCTTACCTTACGTATGAGGTCACGGTCTTGAAGAATGCATATGTTTCTTGTGCATTCCTGACTCTTTCCGTGACATCCGTTTCATAGGTGCTTATCGCTTCCAGATGAATCGTTCTTATACTTCTGCTAAGGGCATCGGCCACCCTATTTTCCTTTCCTTTGATGTGTTTGATTTCAAAATCAAACTCACTAAGGAGAGCCATCCACCTAGCTTGCCTGACATTGAGTTTTGATTGATCAAACAGGTTTCTCAGTCCACAATGGTCTGTCATAATCACAAATCTCCTACCCAGGAGGTAGTGCCTCCACATTTTTAAAGCATGAACTATGGCATCCAACTCTAGGTCATGGGTCACATAATTGATCTCATGCTCATTTAATTTCCTGGATGCGTAGAAAAATACATGTCCATCTTGCATAAGGACTCCTCCAAGTCCTTCCTTCCAAGCATTTGTACACACGAGTAAATCATTATCCAGGTCTGCAATCTTTAACATGGGTGCATGGGTCAGGAGGTATTTCAGTTCCTGAAATATTTCTTCACATTTTGATGTCCAAATGAATTTAATCCCCTTTTTCTGAAGAGAAATGATTGGAAAACCAATCTTGGAAAACCCTTTTATGAACCTTCTATAGTATCCTGCTAAGCCCATGAAGGATCTAATATCAGATACATCCTTCGGGGTAGGCCATTCCATAATAGATATGATCTTGTTGGGGTCTAATTCCACCCCTTCCTTAGATATGACATGGCCTAAGTAATGGACTTGCTCCTGAAAGAAATCGCACTTGCTAAACTTAGCATAGATTTGATGCTCTCTTAGTACTTGAAGTACGAGTCTAATATGTTCTTCGTGCTCCTCCCTGTTCTTGAAGTATAATAGGATACCATCAATGAAAACCAATACAAATTTGTCCACAAATTTGCTGAGCACATTATACATCAAGCACATAAAAGTGGTAGGGGCATTGGTTAACCCAAATGGCACCACCACGAATTCATAGTGACCATACCTCATCTTGAAGGATGTTTTTTGGATGTCTTCATCCTTAATCCAGACTTGGTGGTATCCATACCTTAAGTGGATCTTCGAGAAAATGGAAACACCTCCCAATTGGTCGAACAGGTCATTGATTCTTGGTAAGGGATACTTGTTCTTTATGGTTGCCTTATTGAGTTGTTTGTAATCTATGCACAGTTGGAGTCAATTAAAATAGAAACTGGATGGTTGGTGGTCATACCTTCCAGCTCCACTACTGAAGCTTGGTGGTTGGCTTGATTATTGTCCAAGGCTGCATAGATTCATGGCATGCTCCTAGCCACATCATTTATGGTGGTAGCTTCTTGGATATTGTAGATTCTCTTATTGTTCTGTTGTCTGTGTGGGTATTCCCTCAATCGATGATCTTCTCCACAACCCCAACATTTTAACGGTTCCTTCTTTAGGTTATTGGTCTTTTTTGAGACTGTCTTAAAAGGTTTGTTTCCACTTTGAGAGGGGAAATTTTTCTGATATACACTTCTAGTAGGAAGGCTCCTTCTATAATCTTTTCCATAGTTGTTAAATCTTGAGGATTTAAACCCCTTCTTCTGGAATCTCGAACTACTCCTCTTCTTCCATTCCTCGTGAGGTCTTGTCTTACACCCAAAATGTTCATAACAATACCTCACCTTTCGGATAGTTTCTTCTAAGGTTTTTGGTTCGTCAAACTCAATCCTGCCCTAGTAGGTATGAGGTAACCCACTAATGAACTGCTGCATTTTTACTTTTTCATATTTTATGTAGGGTACATACCTCAGTAGTTCAAGGAATTTATTGACAAATTCATCTATAGTGAGTTTCCCTAGCCTGAGTTCCTTAGTCTTCACATCCATGTATTTCTCTGACAGATACTGCTTCCTAAAGTATTTCTCAAAAAAATTCCATGACAAGTCCTTCTCATGGACTCCTTTCACATTCCTAAGGTCTTCCCACCAAATGGAAGCCTTTCCATTCAGGTTAAAGATGGATATTTGAGCCTTCAAGTTTTCAGAGTAGTCATGGACTCTGAAGTATTTCTTTGAACCAAGCAACCAAACTTCAGCCTCTTGTCCCTTCTTAATCTCTCTATCAAAAGAGGGTGGTTTGGCTTTCTTGAACTCTTCAGGATCATGATTTTTGGAATGCTTCTGCTTCTTTCCTTTCCTTTGAGAATGTGAGCTAGCTTTGCTACTAGAAGATCCTTCAGAGTTGTTAGCTTCCTTTCTAGAGGACTCTGTCGATGTGTGTCCCCTGCCTCCAGGTTGGGCCTTCTTCGAGGTATTTCTCTTAGTGTGGTCATGTTTTCATATCTCAAGTGAGCTTTGACTTCTCTTCTCATGTCGTCGGTCCACATGATTGGTTGTGGGTTCATGTTGCATTTTCCTCTGTATGTCGGATAAGCTCTGCAACAAGAATGCATTAATTTATGTTTGCTTTTCTTTATCCTTTATCAATCTCTCGTTGTCAGCCTTGCAACTCTGTAATTCAGCCTCGAGGATCCTTACAGTTTTAGCCACATCTGGAGGGGTTTCCACCGCCTTCCTTTCGTCAGATTCTTCATCTCTATTGTAGGAGACATCCCCCACTTCATGACACATCACCATCATTTAGTCTTGAAGTTTTCCCGCAATTTGCTGACTACTTGAGTGTTGAAAAAAACACTTATTGTTAGCTAACAGTCTATTAGTTCATGAACAACACACGGTTCAATTTCTTAAATGCACACACACAATAGAAAGTTTCATTATTTTATTTAATAACATTTTTTACCAAACTTTTAAGAAAGAGGTAAGGTAGAGTGTCAATCTTTTAAAAGTACTCCAAATAGAGTTATTTTTTTTACGTGACTCGTCCATGAGCCCAAGCAGGCCAAGTGTTGTAACCATGCTCTGATACCAATTTGTAACACACCCACGATGGGGCAAAAAAAAAAAAAAATATGTTCCCCTTACAAGAACAGATCCTTTCCCTCTATGATTCCTAATTTGGGAAGTCCAGGACTCAACTCGACCCTCCAATCAAGGTTCTCTGATTCTCTACATCAAACAAGACTTTGAGAAATTGATAGTCTCACTTCTTAATCAAACACAGGCCCTTTCGGCTTTTGGTGCAGGTCTTATGATACCCATGACCTTCTCCCTTGCGCTTTAGTGAAGTCTCGGAGTTGGCGTTAGCCCATTTTCTCTTGGCCCCTCCTCAGATGCGACCTTGGGTGATAACCTCACGCAAACACACAATTGTGGGCACGTCCAAAGGTGGTTTGAAACCAAACTACTTTTCGGCCCACAATTCTCCTCGAGCCTCCACGTGTCCTTTCTCCAAAACCAGGGTTTGGATTGCGGCCCTTTGTTACAAGGGAAAAAATCTCTATGGCCAGGGTAAACCACAATAGACAGGTATGACTATAGAAATCAACTTAATTCCAACATATGCTATATAAAATAATGTGCAAGATAAGAAAGAGGCCTACCTTGATCCAACGTTCGACGATGTTCCACTGTTGAGCACCTTGACCCAAAGATTTATACCTACAACAAGTTCTCAACAAACAAGCAAAGCAAGTACATAGTGACAATATAAAGGGGTTAGCACATTAAATAGAATAAGCCATTAATAAACATTACAAACATGCCCATGGATAATAATCATATATTTGCATGATACCAATAGGACATGAAATGAGTATTTCTATTAATAATTGATTAACAAAAGTGACAACATTACAGACTTTTGTGTCAGCACGATTCGAAACCAAGAACCAAGTTCCTTCCAAATGGGCCTCCACCACTTCAATCCTCCACCAAAGGCAAGCTCATATGAGAGAGACAATGAGGTTGTCTCAACAATAAGGGAAGAGCTTGGGGGTTGAACACTGTGTTCAGACTTGAGGGACAAAGGGATGTAGATTCAATATGAAGTAATTTATCCAAAGTAACTTTGCTCTCAAAGTTGAATGTTTTTCCCTTTTTCCATAGCTCGGAATTGTGCTCTTATAGCCTTCAAAATGCAATTGAAGGGTCGAGTCAGAACGTTTCTAGTATATGGAAGGCCAAGGATAAGAGATCTCTTGTTGTGACATGGAAACCCAACTTCTTTTTTGTATTTTCTGGCACAAATCCTGATGTACGCGGGTTGTAGTGGAGTAGCCTGCGTATACACATGTTGTACAGTAGATAGGGTGTGTATATGTGGAAAAATATGTATTTTTATCTCTGGATTCATCAAAAAGGGATGACAAGTCTGCATAGGGAAATGGAAAAACGCCCTCTGTGCAAGATAGCAATGGTGAGGCAAATCTTGCTATAACACCCACCCTCAACTTTTTAAAGTTCGTGCACCTCTAATACTCGCAATGCTACGGGACTGTCGATCTCCCAATATTGTTGGTATAGTCTGAACTAACGGTTCAGATCTTCCCTTTTCAAATCCACAGACCAAATCTTCCCCTCCTAAATCAATGAATGTGATATCCTTCATTATTCCGGACTTCAGACTTTTCAAATCTCAAACCCTGCTTTCCTCTGTACATCAATATTCCAGAGTTGGCGAACTGCGGACACCTTTCCTCCTAAATCAACGACCCTGCTTCTACTTTAGGAGGTTGACCTTTCAACTAGATTAATGGTCATGTGGCCCTTTTCTCGATCAACGGTCGAGATCTCCTTTGGGTCTCCAAACTTTGGAGATCTCAAATCTCAAACTTCACCCTTTTTCCCAATGGATTTTATCCAAAGGCTATAATCCACTAACGTGTGTCTACTTGATCTGATGATCAAGGATTTCTTCAGGTCTTTACCCATAATCCACAAATTTGTGCCACCTATCCTCTAGATATGATGATCGAGGATTTCTTCGGGACTTTATCCGAAGTCCACAAATTCACGCCATGTCCCCTCTTAATCTAACGACTATGAATTACTTTGAGACTTTACCCAGAGTCCACAAATTCACGCCACATCTCTGTTGAACTCCGACGACTCAAATTCACTTCGGGTGATCCGATGCCTGGGATTTACTTCAGATGATCTAATGATTTAGATTCACTTTGGCTGATCAGACGGTTGATATTTACTTCAGATTTTCGGCTCTCCGGGATTCGAAAATATCGAGTCTCAAACTTGCCTCCTCCTTAACTCATGGTATCTGTCGGTTCAGATTCACTTTGGGTCTTCGAAGTTCTGTAATCTCAAATTTTAACTGAAAAACCCTTGAACAGATTTCTTTGGAGTCCATGATCCATTGCCACATGTCCCTCTTCACGATGGACAGTCCCAAACTACTTTGGGGCTTCGGAACTTTGGTAAGTTCTCTTCTCCTGCATGCGCAAAGTGTTAAGGTTCGTCCACCTTGCTTAGATCAAACGACAGTCGATCCTCTACGATGTGATCCAATGAGCACTGTCGCTCCTCCTCCTGAGCTTCTGAATTACTTTGACTTAGACGGTTTTCTAGGTACTCAAAGGATTCGATCTTTGCTCCTCCTATGGGCTCGTCTTCTGGATTTCTTCTATGCTCCTGAAAGCGCTATCTCTTATGAGCTTGATCTCTTTGAAGTTTTTGATGTCCCACACGCTCCTTAAGTTTCAGAGACTGTTTCAAACTTAG
Organism: Picea engelmannii; assembly: GCA_009831015.1. Classification (NCBI taxonomy): domain Eukaryota; kingdom Viridiplantae; phylum Streptophyta; class Pinopsida; order Pinales; family Pinaceae; genus Picea; species Picea engelmannii. Next base: position 28,259 of record ML808418.1, read on the forward strand.
ATCGAAGGTCAACGGTGATTGATGGTTCATAGAAATTGTGGGGCCCCAACATGCAGGCTCTTTACGAGAGAGTTCAACCTCCAAAATATGGAAAGTTCTTGCTCAATCTTAGTCTAACTGGGATTTTTTTATCTTCCAACCCGTCGATATCAACGACAAGGGTGAATTGTAGACCGCGAATTAGCGTGTCCTCTACTTTCACCTTTTAACTTGAACATCATACAATTTGACATATCGAAGCCTCGAGCTCCAAGGTTCCTAGACCTAGGTCAAGTGGATCTTCATATAACTCTTGGGCTATAATCCCCTCTCTTAGTCAGGTTTTTTTTTGGTTAAGGTAATAGGCGCAAGTTCAGAGTCTCCTAGACTACTAGTATGAAGGGAACACCTTCCCAACTCGTAGATATTTAAGCTTTGAGTCAAGGCAAAGTAACTAGTGAGGTTACCAATCGATAGTTATGCCCAGAGGCTTGCTCTGACTCTGGAACAGTGATGTAAATTCCTGGGGGAAAGTGCCTTCGAGTGATTAAAATGGGGCATATGAAAATTCAAGAAAAAATATAGGTTCTCAAGGGAAAGAACACATACTCATAACTTAATAATTTAATATAGAGAAAGAAACCTTTATAGACATGTAAATACTCGCATGCATCCATTATTTACAATTCAAAGCATAAGGAAAGAAAAAACTTATCAGAACCATAGAGTGTGATGCAACTGCTGAAAGGGGTGCTCATTTCCACCTAACCATAGGCTCAATCACTCCCAATGGATTTATCACTAGCCACCCCTGAGCTTAAGCCATGATTCTTTGAGATTCAATATCTTACTTCTAGCTCAACGAAAGTTAGGGACAAAGGTTACTCTCCTTCTCCCAATACAGAAATAGATAAGGACGAAGGTTACTCTCCTTTTCCTGGCTCAATTTCTATTTTTTGTGATCAAAACTCACTATTCCTCTTTCAGTCCTTCCTCGAAGCCGAGAGTTTCTGCTCTCATCTCTACATTTTTCTGCAAGTCTTCCTCTGCCCACCACACTTCCTTTCTTTCCTTCCTCAGCAAGCTTGTGTGTGGCCTGAATTCCTAGTCCATGGTCAGGTCTGGAATCCTTATGGATGGGCAGTCTACCTCATCCCCTCATTAACTCTTGAGGAGGCCCTCCCACCTACCAGCTTGAATGCAATTCATTTATGGGTCATAGGGTTGTTCTGATCTGAGCAATTAATTCCAGCATGGTACTGGTTTGGTGGAGGTTAGCCCAACCATTTTGGGTCCCCTCCACCACATTTCATAGAATTCATGGTTTTCTCTTAGCACATTCCCTCTTTCAAAAGTCATGCAGCACATATATCTTCCCCCCTTTCTTTGACGCTAGAGGATGTTAGCGAAAGTGTACGTCACTCACTCAAATGAGGAAAGGAGGATTGGTCAAAAGAAGATTGGTGAAAGTACATAATCATTTTAAACATGATCACTTATAAAGATAATTGGTGAAACTACACGATTACTTTAAACCTTCAATCAAGCTTTATCGAGGCGAATCAATCAATAAATTAAGCCGTTTATAAATTCCTCTTGGGGGCAGTACCTCTTTACCTCCAACAGACTCTGCTAGACAATGCAATTCTACATTGTGCACCAATCACCCATGCTCCTTATGCCAAACGTTTAGACATTAATGATAGAAAAGGTGAACTAAGTAAACCTAAACTAGATAGATGAGCTTGACCTGCGGAGTAAACAAGCATGTCGTGAAATGCCTAACCTGAAACCTTCGGAGTCAACTCCCTTCCCCTTACGCATCCTATTCCCCTTCGTAACAGCTCTCTCCCTTGAGAGCGGCTCTACTACTGTCCCACCCCAATAGCAGGAGTTTCTATTATATCCCTACCTCCCTCTTCCCATTCTAAAGTTTCGGGTTGCTCAGAAATGAATTTATATAACCTGCCCACAGACGGAGATTTCCCCCATTCCGCTTTGCTAGAACCGATTGAGAATACCTAAACAGCCAGACCACCAAGTTCTTTGGACAGTAACCAATAATACAGTTACCCATATCCCGAAGTTAAAGACTTAGGCTTGTATTAGAGCTTGTAGTAGAGCTATTAGTAAGGCAATAAGTATGGAACTTACTCTATGGACTAGGAAAGTAAGAAGGCTATCTAAGGCAGTCTCCATGAAGCTAATACAAAGACTAAGGCTCTCTTCTATTAATCTTCTTGCCATGGATTACTACTACAGCTTAAGGCATGGGACTAAATAAATAGAGAACTTACAACCTATTTCTTCATAGGGCCCACACTCTAAAGCTAGTCCAGTTCAAATAGGTTTAACCCGAAAAACCATGTTTTTCTAATAAAAACAAGTTTTGATCGGGTTGGATACTTTCTATTGGGGCACCATTTTCTATTAAAATAACAAAATTTACATTCATCGACCTTTTGTACAAAGGTCCATAAAATCAAACATTCACACTTTTAGGTTTTCCATAGTTCCTTGGCCAATATAGTTATATTTACAAAATGGGGGAAACAAGGTGTTATAGACCTAATTAAGGGAGGCCATACTAATATTTATAAAGGAGTATATCACCTCATTTTCACACTCAAACACAATATCTCTACAACTATGAAGAAGTGTGCAAGTCTTGGGGAACTGCTACTATAGCTAGGTGTGACATTGAGAAGGGTTTTTGTCTATCTTTGTTTAAGTAGTGTGCTACTCTTTCCTAGTGACGGAGTAGAGGAAGATATTATACTTTGTTTTTGGTCTATCTATATTGAGGAATTTGTTGTTGGGTATTCTTCCCCATGGGGGTTTCCCAAGATAATCTATGTGTCTCTATTGTTTTTGTGATTGCCTCTCTTTCAATGATCTTATTTATGCAGCTAATGTGCTAAATGATTGTAATAATAAAGAATCGTAATTTCTAGTGGTATAAGTAAAAGATCAACATGGTATTAGAGCAGGCCTGAAAGAGACCAACTCACATTTTATAAGAAGTGGCTAGCTTCAACACACCCTCTCCAAGATTCAATTTCAGTATTGCAATTGCTGCAAAATTAGGGTTTCTGCATAAACCCTGAGTGCAATGTTTTCCTTGTTTGAGGAGGATGTTAGAGAAAGTAACAACACCTAGGAACTCGTCCTAGGAGGGTGCATCTAGTCCCTGGATCATAATTCTAAAATTTGAAGTTTGAGAAATTAGGGTTTCCTCATAAAACCGTAAGTTGCAGTATCAATTGCAGTTGCATTTGCAGTATCAATTGTAGTTGTAGTATCATTTGGAGTTGCAATTGCAGTATCAGTTGCAGTTGTAGTTACAATATCAGTTGTAGTATCAGTTGCAGCTGCAGTGTCAGTTCCTTCATGCCATTTGCAGTACCAGTTGTAATGAAATTTTTTTGTGAAGTGTTAGGACTAATTTTTATTGTCCTAGTGCACTTTACCCTAGAAAATCTCCAGTTACCTTTAAATTACAAGTTACAACACCTTTGAAGTTTTAAAGGTTTGTTATTTATTTTCTCTTTTGTCGGATGATGCCACTACCTGCCGATTCTGTCATAGGTATGTACTTACATATGTTTAAATTGTATCAATATTTTTAAAGAGTATTTGTAGGAGAAATGATATTTTTCCTAAACAACAATCATAGATCCAGAGGGATATTAGATCCAACACATTCAGAGGAACAAAGCACCTCAGGTTTGATCAATTTAATATGCCTCTATTTGTTATGATCTTATGAACATCTAGATTGTATTTTGATCTATTGAAGTTATGATTATCATACTAACCATTGGTCAAAATTAAAGTCAAAAGTATTAAATTGATTAAGGTTGAACTTGAGATTATAGAGTTTATTCTCTAACTCATATTTCCGTCAAGAAAGCATATTATCTTAGTACAGAGGACAGGTTGAAGAGAATACGTGTCATCTTGAGTGAAGGAGACTCAGAAGAAAAGAAACAAAACTCATTCTTGAGGACAAGACTCCAAGTTCCAGGTTTGATTGATTAAGTTTATAAGATTTAAATTTTCACATGTCAAGTTTGATAAATGCCTCATTACAAGTAAACAATATAGTTGTGATAGCAATCCTTGAAAAGTTGTGATAGATAAATGCTTATTGTAATCATTTACCGGATATAACTAACATCTCCTCTAGGAGAAACTTCTTGTTGTGTTTCCAGGTTACCATGGAAGAATGATTGATCACAACACTAGAAGAGTGTTGCTCTCATTTCTTATTATTTTATTTCTTACTTTTGACCCTTGTTTCAGGTAGGTCACAAATGATAGCTCTGAAGGAGATACTGTGACGATTGTTCTTGCTATTATTTATATTATTATTATAAAGAGTATTATTCTTATCTGTTATTTCTCCCTTGTTGTTCTTGTTCTGGGCAAGTCATAGGTGATAACACCGAGGGAGATATAGGGATGATTGCAGGAGGCAATATATTAGATGAGACATGGAGCAGACTATCCAAGTTGTATATTTTTAATGTTTTATGCCATTATTATAATTCTTTGCATTTCATAAGATAAGAGCATAATAAGAACAAGATCACTGAGAAATACACATTCACAAGAGACACAACATTTATCCCGGGAAACCCTCTAGGGGAAGAAAACCCAACAAAAACTTCCTTATCATAAATAGCTTGTACAATGTTCAAGAGATAACTCAAACCAATACAGAAAGTCCTCCCCAAGAGATGTGCCACCCTTCTTCTCCTCTCTCCAACTTCTA
>ML808418.1:44228-60121 GCA_009831015.1 Picea engelmannii
GGAGGGCGCAACTTTCTAGGATGATAGGGAGCTGAAAATACTCACTTTTGCAAAACCCTAATTTTGGGGTACGGTAACAGTGACGTTTTTCCTCTTGCAAATTGTGCTTCCTTCAGGTTGGCTCTGATACCATGTTAATGTTTTATGCCATTATTATAGTTCTTTTCATTTCATAAGATAAGAGCATAATAAGAACAAGAACACTGAGAAATACACATTCACAAGAGACACAACATTTATCCTGGGAAACCCTCTAGGGGAAGAAAACCCAGCAAAAACTTCCTTATCATAAATAGCTTGTACAATGTTCAAGAGATAACTCAAACCAATACAGAAAGTCCTCCCCAAGAGATGCCCCACCCTTCTTCTCCTCTCTCCAACTTCTAATTGCAGCTTGCCTCATAGAAGAATGAGCAAGTTTGTTGTGTCTAAGAAGTGAGGCGCTAGCCTCTTATTTATATCAACCTAGCACATGTGAAAGGTCACCATCTGGTAGGGATGACCTCTCACTCTGGGTGGGTAAACCCACCTTTAATTAATTCTGGGTCGTCCATTATAACTGATGGGGCTGACTTCTTATTCTTCCCTTTGTAATTGTCCGATGACCAATCCACAAAAGGGGATTTGGTCCTTATACAATTACCGACATGATTAATCCTCAATGGGGATTGATCCAATAACAATAATAATAATAATGACATGATTAATCCTCAATGGGGATTTAATCTAATAATAATAATGACATGATTAATCCACAATGGGGATTTAATCCAATAACAAAATAATAATAAGAATGCTCTTCGCAGTTACATTATTTCAACATATATATGACTGTATACATCCATCTACCAAAGAAGAAGAAGAAGAAGAAGATACTTTTGCTAGATACAGAACATCTCATATGGAGAAAGATAATGAGGATCAGAAGGCTCCAAAGATGACCGGACAAATCCCTTTGGTGCAGTTAATCACTCTTCAAATCATCAAGAAGAGTTAGTAGAGCTAGAAGGGCCTACCCATAATCAATGCAGTAATGAGAAAGAGATCAGCATGGGCCCATGACACTTTGCAGGATGAACATACATATAACATTGACAAGACATATCAGAGGGAGAAGATGGCTCCAAGGATTTATATCCTAGGGGATTGATCATCCCTAGACAGATCCTGTAAGATCTGGATGGACGGTCTGTCAGAGTGCTTATGTATGTATATACTTGATGTGTTCAGTAGTGTGGAAACTCGTTATAATTTATATCCTTGGGGATTTTATTATCCATGGATAGATCTCATAAGGTCCAGATGGACGGTCTGTTGGAGTGCCCACTGTTGTTGTTGTTGACGCTCCTATCTTATTATGTTTCTATTAATGTTGTTGTTCCAGCTTCGTGATGTTGATATTGATGTTCCATATTCATGTTGTTGTTGATGATGATGATGTTACTCCATCTCTGCACTGTAGATTATGATGATGCTTAGTTTCTGTTGATGTTGATGATGAGAAAACTTTCGATGATTTATAGATATGAAAGACAGTGTTCCCGATGTTGGTGATGTTGTCTATTGGCATGTTTATAGGCAGAGCGTGCTTGTCATTGATGGAAAGAACAAAAATGATGATGGTATGCTTACAGGCAATAACAACGATGGAAAATAGGAAAGCAAAGATGAGACCTTTCAACAACAGTGGTGATGGAAAACAAGACAGCGAAGACGAGACCTGCAGGAGAAGGTTCGGAGGCCGAAACCTTTGAATACTTAGAAAATATTCTAAGTCGAAAGAAATAGTAAGCTCAGGAGGAGAAGCGACAGTGGTCATTGGATCAGAGTCCAAACAGGAGGAGCACGCAGAAGAGGAGAATACATCTCAATCGTTAGATCTGAGTGCATGGACCAATGGCCGTTGGATCCTAAGGAAAGTGCACGAGACAAGTCCCGAAGTCATCGGAACCGTCCATCGTCTGGGATGATAGGTGGCAACAGATTTGAGAGTTTGAAGAATATAACTTAGAAATATTTCCAAGGGGTAGAATGGAGTCATTCCTAGCCGTTGATGCTAGGAAGGACACCTAGTGAGAGATCAACATTTCGTTGACTCGTGAACTAGAAAATTCAAAGGTGAGAGTTATAGGAACTCGCGATGTCTGAGTTCGTGAGTTGATCTGAGCCCTTAGATCATGGGGAGTGTGGACCGTTAGATCCAGTGGATTTTCAAGGATGATATTCTCCGGTGAAAAGCTCTGAGAGATGAAGTCGCGAAATGAGAAATGCAAATTCGCGATTTGATCTAGACCGTTGGATCGTGGAGCATCGTGGACCGTTGATATGATACTGAGTATTTTGTATATTCGAGAGTCGGAAGAAGGGAGGTGAGCTAACCTCCGACATCATGAAACATGAAGTCTCGATGAAATCTGGACCGTCAGATCATAGAGGGTTATGGACCATTGATCTGGCACGAAGAAGAACAAAATCTGAGTTCTCGAAGAAGAGATCTATACGGTTTAAATATGGAAGATCATGGGTCTTCGATCGAAAAAGAGTTGAATCGTGAAGTGCAAAGTCTTGAAGTGCGAAAAGGAGATTTAGGGCATCATATATCAGAGGATCTAGACTGTTGAGTCATGGGAAATCTCAGACTGTTGATCTGAGGTGATTGAAGTCATGAGTTCGGACTTTGGAAGAAGGGAGGTGCTCTAACCTCCGACATTGCGAAACGTGAAATCATGAAATGCCTTTTTAAATAGGCATGTGGTCACATCCAGTGGTCACATTAGGAGAAGAGAAGGGAAGGAGCTAGCATTGCTAGGCTCCATCTCGGAGTTTCGCGAGTTGGGAAAATCGAGGTGACTCACAGTCAATCACCCGAAACGTGAAATCGCAAAATGACTATTGGTTAGGTGTATGGTCACCGCTGATGGTCATGTGAAAGGAAGGGGCTAGGAAAGAAAGGCTAGTGTCCATTGTGAAGTTTTCTCAGGAAGGGAAAAGTTGCCAAAGGAATGAGTGCACGGAGGTTTTCTCTGTAACTACCAGAACGGAGTGATTGTATTAGCCAGATAACTCGAAGAGCTTCAGGGTGAATGCTAGAGGAGCTGAAGAGTCTCAAGATAACTGCCAATGGAATAAAGACTCATCATAGAAATAATTGATAGATGGAAGAGTGTTGAAGACTGTAACTGTAACTATAATAGAGAGGATAAGCTCAACTGTGACAGAGAAGACGAAGGGTCGCATTGCCAGAAATGAAAAATAATCTCAGGAATGACCACTAATGACGAATAGTCTCAGCATAATGGACACTGATGAAGAATAGACTCAACATAATCACCAGAGAAGATGAAGATTTCGAATGATGATCAGGCAGAAGACTCGACGAGAGAAAGAAATTCATAATAGAGAAGTGATGGTTGTTTATTTTGGAGTTATTGATGGGGGTAGAAGCATGTTGTGTGTAGCAGTTGAAATGCATAGAAGAGGCATCGTGCATAGAATGGAAATGTGATGCAGGAGCATCTCTCCATGCAGTCAGCCAACCAGCCAGCCACGTCAGTGCGCACGCATTCAAAGGATGAAGGGAGGCGCAGCCTCATTTTGAATTTGAAATTCAATGTAATTTAATGTCTTAGGCTGGTGAGCCAAGAGAGCCATGCCTTTGCGCAGGCTGTAGATAAGATAGGCATTTATTGTAGATCGGCTGAGATCTAGTTCTAAATAGCAGACTAGACATCCATTGATTGTAAATTAATTAGAGTAGGTAAATCCTGGAGGGAAGCGCTCGATGAGCACCTCTGGTAAAAGAGATCTGAGATCTCATTTTAGAGTTAGAATGGTTGAGTTGAAGAGCCAGGGAGAGCTCAGGAACACCATTGTAAAATATACAKGCATTTGCCATTATTTAATACAAACAKCAGTTTTTCCTGCACATGATCTGTGTTGAATGGATGTCTRTGTGTGTTYYATGTATATGTTGTATGTGGGTGTGTTGTTATCATGCCATTGCAGGGAGTGTGTTTGATTTCAGGTTGAGGGTMTTTGAGGCTTCATACCGGGAGGGTGTGACARAACGCTGAGGTTCKGATAGCCGTGCACAGAGGATGCACTTCTGAACTCGTAAGGAGTCAGACAKAGACGTGYTGAGGCACAGACTGAAGTCAACAACTCAGGAAGAAGACCTTTGAGGTTGCTGAACACCTCAAGAGGCAGGGCTGGGTAGCTGAGGCACAGTTGCTAACAGAATCACTGAGGATTCTGAGGAGCTCTGCCAGGAGGGCATTGAGCAGGTGAAAAAGGTGCATAGGAACCCAGAACTACTGACCATTCTGTGGGGAAGAGACTCCACCAGGAGGGCGTTGAGTAAATGTGCAGGCAAGCACAGGAGGAAGAACTCTTGGAGCTCTGAAACAAAAAGAAGAGTCCACTGAGGGACCTGTGTTGGGTTGCTGAATAACCAGAAAGACTCAACAGGAGGTTGCTTAAGGAGAAAGCCAGGAAGGAATTGATATTCTCCATCTGAGGGAGAAGAAGGATCAAATCCCCCAAGGGGTCTGAGTATTCACTGAAGCTCAGGAGAGACCGCAACGGGTGCGTGTAGAGACTCTGCAGGAGCGCAGGAGTCAAGGAATCCATTGAGGATTTGAGGACATAAGCTCAGGAAGGATAACGCTTTTACGCGTATCAGCGAGACTCAAGTTGAGGGTTCACTGAGGAGAAGAAACGCAAAGGTCCAAGCCTTTGGGAACGAAGAATTCTTCCAGGTCTGGGAATAAAATACAGGAAGCTCGAGGGAGCACTGTAACCGTCGGATCTCTAGAAGAAATCTCGTCATCCGTTGGATCGGGAGAAGTAGTGCACGGTTTATCCTCAGGAGGAGGAGCGCACGGTTTAGCCTCAGGAGGAGGAGTGCACGGGAGAAGGGATCTGAGCCGTCAGATCTCAGACCAGATCGCCGACAGCCATCAGATCTGTGAAAGTTGCACGAGGGTTAGCAATCAGAATATCAGTCATCGGGAAATCGTGAGTCCCGTGGACTTGTGCACTTCGACATCGAAAGTGCCGAAACTTCGACGAAGTGATAAGACTGCGGTCACACGGAGACAGGCCGTATGGACCAGAGAATAGCCGGTTAGGGGATAAAGGTGAGAAGGTGCTAATCGTGAATCGGGGATTCGAGAGTGCAGTGACTCTCGACATCATAAACCGCAAAACCCTGAACCCCGATGCAGACCCGGGGATAACCACGGTTAGTTGCAAAGGCCGTGTGGGTGAATGAGAAGGACCTGTGGATCGGGTATTTGATCAGTGATTCCCGAGAGGAATCAAAAGAGCCAATTCGGCTCATCAGAAAGGGAATGTAAACGATCCTGAGAGCGGGTGAGGAGAGGGTGCATGCCTCACCTGCACCAAAATGGTTCATGGAGCATAAGACACGAAGGAAAAAGATAGAATATAAATGCATATCTGACAGAGGAAGAGAAATATGAGGTGCGCATGCAGAGATAGAGAGAAAGATTAGAAATCTTAAGAAGATGCGAGCAGGAAGACATTAATGCAGGCAAAGCAGAGCAGTATAGAAGAACTATGATGAGATTGGTAAGCCCTTTGACAAACATTGTATCACTGTAATAAGTTTCTGTAACAAAGTTTTAAAAACAGGGTGGCAGGGAGGTGCTAGGGAGGAATGTTGTCCTCAGAGTTTCAAGTGGGTGCTTGAACACAGGGAGTTGTAGCTTCCATCTGGTTGTAGCCAGAAAAACCAGGGAGGTAGGGTGGTGCAAGGGAGAACTATTGTTCTCTGTTATACAGGTTGGTGCCTATGTGACTGGAAGTTGGTGCTTCCATCCAGCTAGTGTTGGAACACTCAGAGAGTTGGTGCTTCCTTCTAGTGGATGCTATAGAAACCAGAGAGTTGGTGCTCTCAATAAGTTGTTTCTTGTAAAATAGAGGTAGTAGCCTCAAAAGGAGTTGGTGCTCATAATAATGATAATGTATAGAAAATAAATATTACTTATCATATCAAGAAGAAGAGTTTTTTCCCTTTATGGGTTTCCCCAAGAAATATTTGTCTTTGTATATTTCATGTGTGTGATTGATGTTGAATATTCTATTGATTACTTCTCTGCATTATTGAGATCATCATTGAGTGTTCTGTAAAGAGTTTAAAATGGGAATAATTGTTTAAGCACAATAACAACTGATTCACCCCACCCCCTCTCAGTTGTCCAACAATTGGTATTAGATCCGGTTGCTTTTATCTAAGGGTAGATCCTAGATCTTAAACATGACCATCCATGAAGGAACTTCAACCAATAAGGCCCCCCTATTCAATGGAACAAACTTTTCCTTCTATAAAGTTAGGATGAGAACCTACATAATGGCTTTAGGTGTAGATGTTTGGGATGTGGTAGAGATTGGTTATGCAAATACGTTTGTACTAGATTCTAAGGATGACAAGATAGAATTCAGCTTCAACGCTAAGGCTATGAATGTTATTCTGAATGGGCTTGTAGAAGAAGAATTTGTAAAAGTTGTGCACTTAGAATCTGCCAAAGAAATGTGGGACAAAATCATTAGCAATTATGAAGGTAATGAGAAGGTAAAGGAAGCCAATATTCAAACCTACAGAGTACAGTTTGAACAACTAAAAATGAAAGAGGATGAAACTATTGGGAATCACTTTCTGAGAGTTGAAGAACTAGTAAATGCAATGAAAGGACTTGGTGAAAAAATTGAGGAAGCCTGTTTAGTTCAGAAAATTTTGAGATCTTTGCCAAATAGGTTCAACCCAAAGGTCTCTTCTATAGAAGAACTTAATGATCTAAAATCTCTTCCTTTTTATCAACTTCTAGGAACATTGACTACATATGAAATGAGGATAGTTAAAGATGAACCCACATCTAGAGAAGCATCATTTAAAGCAGATAAGAATGAGGATTCTGAGACTGATGAAATTGAAGAAAAATTTGTGAGAAGACTAAAGAGAGGATCAAGAAAGTACCAAGGCAAGTTTCCCTTCAAATGTTTTAATTGTGGAAAAATAGGTCATTTTTCATCTAAGTGTCCACACAAGAAGAAGGACCAGAACTCTGAAGGTGAAGAGAAGTACAAATCCAAGAGATTTGGTAAAAATAAAAGTTTATGTGTAAACAATGATGACTCTTCAGGAGACACAGATAGTGACTCTTCTTGTGAAGATAAGTTAATGACTTTATGCTTATGGACAAAGAGGATTATGATAATAAAAGAATAGAAAGTGATTTTAATGATGAAGAATTCGTGGTTGACTTGGAAGGAGAACTGATCAGTGCCCTAGAAGAAATTGCTAGACTCAGATCTAAGAAGAAAAAGAAAAAACAATTACTGATACAGTTCGAGAAAGACAGAAAAAAACCTGATGAAGACTTTTCCCTGCTAAATGTGGAATTAGAAGAGGTAAAGAAAATAGAGGAAATTTTGAAACAACGGTGATCAGAGAAGAAGGAAAGATGTGAAGCCTTGGAAGAAGAGGTAGTAAAAACCAGAAAAGAGATGGAGAATTTTAAATCATTGTACCTCCAAAATATTCCAAGCATTAACGCCTCAACAGAACTAAACGACATTCTGAGCAAACATATATCTCCTTTGTTGAATACTAGTTTAGGTTATGTAAGTGGTTCAAGCAACAAACAACCATAAAGCAAAGAGCCAGTAAAGATGATCAAGTTCCAAGTCAGTAGACAATCAGACCATGTGAGTACTATGCCACCAAAAGCTAATAAATACAAGATGATCCCTGATAAATATATACATATATATATATATATATATATATATATATATATATATATATATATATATATATATCAGAAGATGGAGCAACAAATGCCAATAAGAAGGCCATCCTTCAGGTACCTAAATTTTTTCCATGGTTATTGTTTTTACTGCTCTAATTTTGGTCATAAGATTCAAATTGTCGAATTAAGTTTAGAGACATGCAACTGAGGATTTCAAGAAATAAACAATCTTTGCAACACAGAACTAAGAAACCAATGAGTAGACAACGTAGCACCAATCACTTTGATCTATTGAACAATGAGTTCGAATGTTACAATTGTCATAACTTCGACCACAAAGCTACAAACTGCCATTTGGAGAATTACAAGGCAGATTCAAGGATAAAACCCTTAGCTAGAAATTCCATCACATGGAAAAAGAAAGATAGTGAAAAATGTGGTCTAGTACTTTCAGCTCAAAACAAAAAGGATCCTTGGTATGTAGACAATGGATGTTCCAAGCGCATGACTATAGACAAGGATAAGTTTATGTCTATAAGTAAAATCAAAGAAAGAAATGTAACCTTTGGAAGTGATGAACCGGGTAAAATCAAGGGTAAATGGATGGTGAGTTTGAGTAATGGTAAAGGAAAAGCCCAGGATGTTCTACTAGTAGATGGACTAAAACATAATTTTCTCAGTGTAATTCAAATGTGTGACAGAGGATGTGAAGTGGTGTTCACTTCCAAAGATTGTAAGATAAAGTATTTAAACTCAGGACACGTGGTGGCTAAAGGCATAAGGACATATAATAATGTATATGTGTTGAAATAAGATAGAGAAGAGTGTTATCTAAGCAAACATGATGAAAGCTGGTTATGGCATAGGAGACTTGGACATCTAAACTTTGACCACTTAATCAATCTCAAAAATCTTGAGGTAGTAAAAGATCTTCTAAGAATATCAAAGCCACAAGATTCTGTGTGTAAACCCCGCCAAGTAGGAAAGCTAACCAGGACACAATTTAAATACAAGAGCTCTACTTCAATAGAGAAACCACTCCAATTAGTTCATATGGATTTATGTTGACCATCAAGACAGGAAGGCACAGAGAAGGAAAACTACTTTATGCTGATCATTGATGATTACTCTAGACTCACTTGGGTTGCTTTTCTCAAAGAAAAAGCTGAAGCATTTGATAAATTTAAAATATTTAAGGCTTTAAACGAGAATCAAACAAGCAACAGGTTAAAGGTAGTAAGATCAGACAGTGGAGGAAAATTTATGTCAAGTAATTTCAAGGAAGTCTGTGATAAACATGGAATCAAGAGAGAATACACAATCCTAGGAACTCCACAACAAAATGGAGTAGTTGAGAAGAAAAACAGAATAGTTCAACAAATGGATAGGTCAATGATGAATGAGAAGAAAATTGGTCAAACTTATTGGGTAGAAGCAATACACATAGCAGTCCATATTCTTAACAAATCCCACCTCAGACGACATAGTGACAAGACACCTTATGAACTGTGGTATGGAAGACCTGCTTCAATCAAACACTTCAAAGTCTTTGGGAGTAAGTGCTACATAAAGAATAATAATGAAAATCTTGGCAAGTATGATGATAGGGTTGATGAAGGCATCTTCTTAGGATATGTTACCAATAGTAAAGGATGTAGATGATTTAATAAAATATTACATTGATTTGAAGGTTGGTGAAGGAGTCCCAGTAAGAGAGGTGAGCAATATTGAGTCTACTACAGAGGACACAACTGAATTTGAAGATGAACAAGTCCAAGAATCATATGGAGAAGAGACACCTAGACAAGAAGAGTCAGGACAACAATCAAAATCAAATCCTTCCTCCATAATTACTCAAAAGAATCATCCTGCAAGTCAGATAATTGGTGAGAAAGATAAAGGTGTACAAACCAGAAGAAGGATAATCAAAGACACCGAGAAATCACATATAGCCTTCATATCCATGGTGGAACCTAAGAACTTTAATGAATCCAGTAAATACGTAAATTGGTTAAAGTCAATGAGTGAGGAACTGGACCAGATTGAAAAGAATGACACTTGGGAACTAGTTCCTAGACCAGCAAATAAAAATGTTGTAGGATCCAAATGGGTCTACAAAAACAAGATGAACGAGCAAGGAAATATTATAAGAAATAAGGCTGGATTGGTCTGCAAAGGATATGCTCAAATAGAAGGACTGGATTTTGATGAAACATTTGTGCCCGTAGCAAGATCAGAAGCTATTAGAATGTTTCTTGCCTATGCTTGTCATAAACAATTTAAATTCTATCAAATGGATGTAAAGTCATATTTTCTAGATGGATATCAAAAAGATGGAGTCTATATGGAACAACCAGAGGGTTTGCAACTGTCAGATACCCCTGACTTTGTTTGCAAGTTGAAGAAAGCCTTATATGGGTTGAAACAAGCTCCTTCTGCCTGGTATTATAGACTGGATAAGTATCTTCAAGACAAAGGGTTCAACAGATCCACAATTGACAACAATTTGTATATCAAAACAAAGGGGAATGATTTTCTCATTGTTTTGGTCTCTGTAGATGACATCATCTTCGGAAGCAATAATTCTTCATTGGTACAATGGTTTACTTCATCCATGTAGTCTGAATTTGAAATGTCTATGATAGGGGAACTGCCATTTTTCTTGGTCTGCATATTACTCAGAGGTCTGAAGTAATATTTCTTTCTTAGGAGGAATATCTAAGAGAAATGTTGAAAAGGTTTCAAATGGAAGATTCTACACCTATGAGCACACCTATGGTCACTAGATGCAAGTTAAGCAAGGATGATGACTCACCTGATGTTGATCAGAGTACATATAGGTCTATGATAGGTATCCTATTGTACATCACAGAATCTCTTCCAGACATAACACATGTTGTTGGAATGGTAGGAAGGTATCAGGTTGCACCTAAACAGATTCATTTGTTAGTTGTCAAAAGAATATCCATATACTTTAAAGGAACAATGAAATATGGCCTATGGTATCCTAGGAATCATAATTTTCAACTATCAGTCTATTCAGATGTTGATTGGGCTAACTGTGTGGATGAAAGGAAAAGCACGAGTGGAGGTGGATTCTTCTTAGGAGATTCCCTTGTAGCATGGTTGAGCAAGAAGCAAGGTTCCATTTCCTTATCAACTACAGAAGTTGAATATATTGAAGTTCCCACTTGTTGTACCCAAGTATTGTGGATGATTCAAACACTTGCAGACTTGGAGGTAAAATATACTGCACCGATCCCAATTCATTGTGATAATACTAGTGCAATGAGTGTCTGAAAGAATCCTGTATTTCACTCCAAGACCAAGCATATACCCATAAAGTATCAAATCTTGAGGGAACATGTGACCAACACTGTTGTTTCTTTGAGTTATATTCCATCCAAAGATCAGATTGTTGATATCTTCACTAAACCTCTTGCAAAATATCAGTTTGAGTATCTACGCCAGAAGTTAGGCGTGATCCTGTTATCAAGCTAAATAGTCTATCTGATCATGGGGAGTTTGTGTTGGTTGAATATCTGATACCTCTGAAAAGTACTGCAACAACTCAGGGAGAGCATGTTTTCTTTAACATTGATGACAAAGGGGGAGAAAAGGTGTGGTTTAGATGCTACAGTTGGAGGTCTAAGTAGAATTGTGTAGTATTTCAGGGTTTCCATCAATGTCAAAGGGGGAGATTGTTGGCATGTTTATAAGAAGAGCGTGCTTGTCATTGATGGCAAGAAAAACAATGACGATGGTATGTTTATAGGCAAGAACAATGATGGAAAACATAAAAGCAAAGATGAGAGCTTTCAATAGCAGCGGCGATGACAAACAAGACAACGAAGACAAGACCCATAGGAGAAGTTTCGGAGGCCAAAACCTTTGAATAATTAGAAAATATTCTAAGTCAGAAGAAATCGTAATCTCGGGAGGAGGAGCGAAAGTGGTCGTCGGATCAAAGTCCAGACAGGAGGAGTGCGCAGAAGAGGAGAATAGATCTCATCCATTAGATCTGAGTGTGTGGACCAACAGTTGTTGGATCCAAAGGAAAGTGCACGAGACAAGTCCCGAAGTCATCGAAATCGTCCATCGTCACGAATAACATGTGGCAGCAAATCTGGGAGTTCAAAAAATCAAAATTTGAAATATTTGTAAGGAGTAGAGTGGATTCAATCCTAGTCGTTGATGTTGATAAGGACATGTGGCGAGAGATTAGCATTTCGCTGACTCGGAAACTGGAAAATTCAAAGGTGAGAGTTGTAGGAACTCGCGATGTCTGAGTTCGCGAGTTGGTATGAGCCCTTAGATCGTGGGGAGTTGTGGATCATTAGATCCAGTGGATTTGCAAGGATGATATTGTTCGCATGTTTACAAGAACAGTGTGCTTGTCATTGATGGCAAGAACAAAAACAATGATGGCATGTCTACAGGCAAGAAAAACAACAATGATAGCATGCTTACAGTTATTGATGGAAAGAACAACAACGACGAAGGTATGGTTACAGGAAAGAATAGTAGCGGCGTTGGCAGGTTTACAGTTGGGAGACAACAATGGAAAACAGGCAGAGTATTTGTTTGTCATTGATATCAAGCTCAGCCCGATGATGACGAACAAGAGAAAGTGGCAAGACCAGCAGCGCAACGATGATTGCATGGAAAGATCAGAAGTGTAAACTCCATTTTAGAGTTTCAGATACTGGGAGTTGGAGGAGTCAAGGAAGCAACTCACGACAGAAAATCTCTAAATGCGAAACCACGACTTAATCTCCATTTCGTAGTTTCGGATACCGGGAGTTGGAGGTGTCAAGGAAAATCACGACAAGAATGATGAAATCGTGAAATGTGAAACCACGACGTTTCAGATTTTTGGATACTGGGAGTTGGAGGAGTCAAGGGTCGAGACTCTTCATCATAGGAGTCTCGAAGTTGTGAAATGAGAAACACTAAAATACCGAAACAGGCACATCAACAAAGACTCCATTTTGGAGTTTCGCAAACCAGGAAATCGAAGATCAAAGGAACTTTAACCTTTGAAGTAGCGAACCCCAAAATCCTGAAACAGACACGATGAAGGCCCGTGAAGTTTCAAAATCATGATAAATCTGGACCGTTGGGTCCATAGGACACGTGGTGAAAGATCGTCATTTTGCTGAATGGAAAGTCAAAGGAACAGGGTTCCCTAACCTCTCGAACTCGTGATATGCGAAATCATGAAATAATCCTAGGCATTGGATCAAGGACAAAACTACGTCGTCAGACCTAGGAGTTGAATGTGGAAGACCATGTCAGAAAGGAAAGGTGGCAGCCTACGTCAGAAAGGACACGTGGCACAATCATATAAGGACAAGTGTCAAGTTGATTTGGAATTTTAGGAACCCGGAAATCACAATTCTAAGTGACATGTGGAAGACACATGGATCATGACACATCATCGAGTGACATCAATCCAGGAATTTAGTTTCGGGAGTTTTAGCATCAAGTCTCCCTCAAAGTTTTGAAAGTTGAAGTTTCGGGGCGAAGGATAGAGGTCCGATCACCACAGATCATGGACCGTTGATCTGAAGAGCGAAGCGCTCAAATGATTAGTGAGTGGTCATAGGTTGTGGTCACATCATTGAGAGTTGGAGGAAGTCGCTAACAACTAAACCCCATTTCAGAGATCATGACTTGGAGAGTCGAGATGCCTTGCAACAGGAATTTGTGACATGTGAAATGTCAAAATACGAAAAACACCTTTTGGTGTAGGCTGTGGTCACCATTAGTGGCCATGTGAGAGGGAGGATATAGCACCAAGCTAAGCTCATTTTCGGCGATCGTAACATGAAGAGTCGAGACTCTTCACCATAGGAATGTCAAAATGTCGAAATGTCGAAATGTGAAATGGCGAAATCAACGCGAGACCCTGTGCTTGTAATCCAACGGTGTTGGATACTTGGAAATATGATCGAAGGGATATTGTTTCTCTTCATATTTAATCGATCAGTTACAATTCAATTAGTAGAGCTGAATCATGACTCTTAGACGATTGGCGATTCAGTTGCTGATGCGTTTTCTTGGAGGTTCATAGTGTAACTGCTTGAAACGACTGATGGTTTCTGCGAGAGGAGTCGAAGAGACTTCAGGGTGATCACCAGAGAAAATGAAGAGTCTCAAGGCATATTCCAATGGCATGAAGACTGCTCATAGAGGCTATTGACAGATGTAAGACCGTTGGAGCCTGAAACTGCAACAGAGGGAATGAGCTCGACTATGATAGAGAAGATGAAGAGTCTCGACTGTTGGAGAGGCTAAGGAATCTCGACGTAACACCCAATGATGATGGACGCATGGGTTTAACCGCCAGAGACGCTGAAGAGTCGTAATGATGATCAGGAAGATCACTCGACATGGGGATATCATGCAAAAGCATTTTGAATAGAGGATGCAGAGGATGCACAGAGAGAAAAAAAATGTAGAACAGATAAGAGATTGGGTGTTGTTGAGAGTGATTCAGGTGTGTAGAAGGAGGCAGAGTGTAGCAGCTGAAATGCACAGAAGAGGAATGGTGCATAGAAAGGACATGGTGCATAAAGCATAAAAGGCATAAGAACATAAAGTGTAAGGAAGGTGTGTAGGAAGACATTGATGCAGGTAGAGCAGAGTAGTGTAGTAGAATAGTGATGAGACTGGTAAGCCATTGATGAACATTATATCACTCTAATAAGTTTCAATAGCAAAGATTGATATTTTAGGGTGGTTGGGAGGTGCCAGGGAGGACTATTTTCCTCATAGGTTCAAGTGTGTACTTCAACATAAGAAGTTGTAGCTTCCATCTAGTTGCAACCAGAGAAACTAGGGTGGCAGGGTGGTGCAAGGGATAACTATTGTTCTATGTTTTACAGGTTGGTGCCTGTGTGACTGGAAGTTGGTGCTTCCATCCAGTTGGT
This sequence comes from Picea engelmannii, assembly GCA_009831015.1. Lineage (NCBI taxonomy): Eukaryota > Viridiplantae > Streptophyta > Pinopsida > Pinales > Pinaceae > Picea > Picea engelmannii. The sequence continues at coordinate 58,936 of ML808418.1, forward strand.
GCTGGAACACTTAGGGAGTTGTTGCTTCCTTCTAGTGGGTGCTAGAGAAACCAGGGAGTTGGTGCTTCCTTTTAGTGGGTGATAGAGAAACTAGGGAGTTGGTGCTTCCTTCTAGTGGGTGCTAGAGAAACTAGGGAGTTGGTGCTTCCTTCTAGTAGGTGCTAGAGAAAACAGAGAGTTAGTGCTCTCGGCAAGTTGCATCTTGAAAAATAGAGGTTGTAGCCTCACAATGAGTTGGAGCTCATATGTATGATAATGTACAAAATGTAAATATTACTTATCATACCAAGAAGAAGAGGTTTTTACTCTTTATGGGTTTCCTCATGAAATATTTGTCTCTGTATATTTCATAGGTGTGACTAATGTCAAATGTTATATTGCTTACCTCCCTGCATTATTGTGATTGTCATTAAGTGCTCTGCAAAGAGTTTAAAATAAGCATAATTGTTTAAGCACGGTAACAAATGATTCACCTCCCCTCTCAGTTGTCCAACAATTGGTATCAGAGCAGGTTCCTTTTATCTAAAGGTAGATCTGTAAGCTTAAACATGACAAGTCATGAAGGGACTTCAGCCACTAAGCCTCCTCTGTTTGATGGAACATATTTTGCCTTCTAGAAGGTTAGAATGAGAACATACCTAATGGCCTTAGGTGCTGATGTTTGGGATGTAGTAGAGACTGGATACATAAAGCCTGTTGTGCTAGCTTCCAAGGATGATAAGTTAGAATTTATCTTTAATGCTAAGGGAATGAATGCTATCTTGAATGGACTTGCAGAAGCTGAGTTTGTAAAGGTGATGCATCTTCAAACTACCAAAGAAATGTGGGATAAACTTATTAGCGGCTATGAAGGAAATGAGAAAGTAAAAGATGACAAACTTCAAACATTTAGGTTGAAGTTTGAACAACTAAATATGAATGAAGATGAAACAGTTAGAAAGTATGTTTTAAGAGTTGAATAACTTGTGAATTCCATGAAGGGTCTTGGTGAGAAGATTGAAGAATCAATTTTAGTTCATAACATTTTAAGATCTTTGCTTGACAAATTTAATCCAAAAGTCTCTGCAATAGAAGAACTAAATGATCTTAAAACTCTATCCATTGATCAACTCCTAGGAACTTTAACTGCATATGAAATGAGAATCAACAAAGATAAATCCATTACTAGAGAAGCATCTTTTAAAGC